>FXXK01000522.1:86553-109549 GCA_900184695.1 Betula pendula | reverse complement strand
TCGGCTCATTGGGGACCTCGAAGGCGTCTACCTCCTCAACCAACCTACGCTTGCCGCAGACCCTGTCCCCTCAACCGAACCTATTTCGGCAACAACAGGTTCAGTCTCCGCAACCGGACCAGTTCCGGCAGCAACAGCTTCAGTCTCCTCAACCGATTCTACTTCGACAGCAACAGGTTCGGTCCCATCAACCGAACCTATTTCGGCAGCGACGGTTTCAATCTCCCAACCGAATCTACATGAATCGCTTGAGGGCTAGGAGCCTCGAAAGAGGCAACGTCTGCGACCATCAAGTCGCCGCCCACTATGGGTCGGCCTCCTGCCGGTCAACCGCAGCCGCGGTAGCTTTCACTTTCTGGCACAGAGCCGATCTCCGTTCTTCGAGAGCCGGCTCCGTCTCCGGCGCTGAAGGAAGAAGGGACGGCGGAGCCGTACCCGCCTCGCCGAGTTCAACTTGGGAAGCCGTCCCAGGAAGAGGCTCCGGATCCTCACCCTCGAGGAGAATCTGGACGCCTTTTGGCCTTCTTGTCGAACGGTAGCCCTGACGAAATCCGATACTCGCAACTCCTTGCCTCCTCCTCATTGGAAAACGAAGGAGGTCCGCACAGCGCGGCGACTCTGTAGCCTTTCTCTAAGGGCAGGGAGTCTCCTTGCAAGAGGAATATCATCTTCATCTTCATCTGAGCTGACGCCCAGGGATGATTGGGCCTTCAACTACCTGTGGAGCGGGATGCTCCGTTGAATCACCTCCTCAGCCGAAGAGAGCGAAGCCGACCACGTGTCGGAGGAAGCAGGAAGTTCGGTTTCCTTAACCGGGGCAGGGCTCGGCCCTTTGGATCTTGTCAGCCTAGTTGAAACCGCTACCTCCCCTTTTCTTCTTCTTCGACGGAAAAAAGGGGTGCGGAATTTTGGACATACCGCACCATCTCTGCACGGAGAAGCCCAAATACTTCTGCAGATTCACGGGTCGAAGCAAGAACCCCAGGTTCGACTCCTCACTCCCGTCCTCCACATGCGCTATGGACCAAGCGATCATCTGGTCAAGCCTTCTCTTTGGATGGCGTCAATTTTGGCTTGTCAAACACCGTCTTAGACGGAGGTTCCCCTCCATTTAAGTGGAACCGAGCTTCTGGCGGGCGATCCCACAGAATAGAGGGGAGCTCCCATCCCAGACCAGAAACGTAAAAGAACGACTTCTCGAAAGGGGGGTTGCTCAACATGTGGACGGGGCAGAGAAGAATCTTCTACCCGACCCTGAAATGTCCAGGTGTGGCCATACTTGAAGGGGGTGTAAATATTCAGGAACTCCGGCGCAGACAACTGTACGCCGTCCCCCAGGACCATTCGCCAGGCCACACAACAGGCTACCACGTGTCGCCACGCACCGGCCTTAAACTCCGTGGGAGCCATTCCTACAGGTGCAGTATTTCTCGAACCACTTGGGGAAAAGGTAACCGGAGCCCAGCCTCCAAAGATTTCTCGAAAATACACACCTCATGCCCTCTGGTGTTCCCATGAATGTCGTCCTTAAGGCCGGGGATTCGGATTTTCACCCCGTCAGGAATCTCATAGGTTTTCCTCAGCCTCTCGGCATCTTCTGGCCTCAAGGCGGACCGCCAGGTAGACGGAGCCTCCGACTCATCTAATCTCGAGGATTTTGGAGGCTTCGACGGTCCAGCAGATTTCGAAGATTTCCTCGCATCACGTCCGAAAAAGGGTTACTGGATGGAAAACGAAGGGTAGAAAACCAGTTGCCGAATGGAAGAAGAATGGGAGAGTCACGGTGGCGGCTAGGGATTTTTTGCGAAGAAGACAAAGTAAAGCTTCCCAAAAAAAGAAACGCACTCATATACGTTGAGGCGAATCGCCTCTAAGAAAAGATGCGGACAGGAGATGAACACGTGTTGCCGCACCAGTAAGTGACACGCAACCCTACATCTCCACAATGACGGTTCATTTTCAAAATCAAAATAAAATCCTCCCGCCATTCCAAGCGCATGACGCGAGGAATTTTAGGGGGTAACTGTTAGGGATTGGGCCTAAAACTACAATTAGGCCCACACCCAATTCTCTTGTGGCGCGGCCCGTGTAGGTCAAGCCCAGGCCCGCCTCACTACCGACCATGGTAACCGAACCCCTAGGTTCGGTTTTGTGTCTTAGATCTGGCCAAACTCCTATGTTCGGTTTCGCATAGCAAACCCGGCAGAACCCTTAGGTTCGGTTCCGGTCTAAAAGGAGCTCTGCCGACCTCCAGGGTTCGACTCCCGCATGGTAAGGTTAATGACCTGTTATGAAGAAGGGACAAGCCCCATTATGGCTAGCATTTATGATCGCCGACCTCGGTAATTGTGCCCGCAAGTTACCGATGCCTACTAAACCCATCAAGGCATGATTGATGTGACAAGCAAACAGGAATTTACTTATCGTGGGCCATTACGTCACGGCACGTGGATTAATCTTTAATGACCGCATGGGCATAGCCGATTAAAAGAAAACATAGGGCCCACAGAAAGGCTTCATTAATGAGCCTCGGGGAAGCAGCCACTATATAAGGAGGAGGGATAGGTTCGGCAAAGGTACGTATGTTTTGACAATAGAATCACTCTAAGTCTTTTCCCTCAAAAAAGATAAGAATCTGACTTAGGCATCGGAGCTATCCCCCGCCGGGCCGGCAACCCCCGGCAAGCTCTTGTGTCTGACGTTTTCTCTGTTCTCAGGTTACCGTACAGCCGGAGTCGGAAACTGCTTCAACAATTATGACAACAAAAACATGATTTTTGAAATGACATGTTATTGCATACTGTTGATTATTGAGAATGAGGTATGATAAGATTTGGAAAAATGGAAGGTGTTCTTATGTTAACTGTGGAAGCTAAGAGAGTTCCCAGTTAAATAAGAAACCGGATTGGTTATGTAAATAAAATGTTGTCGAGGAGCCAGTGTGCGTCCTGACGAGGAGCCAGTGTGTGTCCTGTCGAGGAGCTAGTGTGTGCCCTGACGAGGAACCAGTGTGCGTCCCGTCGAGGAGCCAGTGTGCGTCCTGAAAGAGGTAAACGAAGGGTTCAAGTCCCTTAGAAAGCCGGAGGAGTGAAGACTCCTAGAGGAAATGAGTGGAGATTGCATTGCATATAATGGATGATGTGTTTTATATGTTTTGTGATTATTGATTGATTTCATCCCTTTATAATTATATACATATGCTGGTTATGAGATGCAAGTAACCTGTGTATAGATATAAGTATAAAGCTATACATATATGGATTTGTCAAGAAGTGATAAGTGGATTTTACTGTGTATTATCAAACAAATTCTACAGTGCTTATCTTATCAGCTACGATTTTTATGGAATGATTATTTTGGAAAGACTCAAGGTAGCTGTTAATATGATCACGATGTAGATGATTTTTGAAAAAGATGGCTCATTTTGTAAATTTCAGTAATTTCTATACTTGCTGAGTTCGTGGACTCACCAATCCACCTATGTAATTGTGGAATCACAATTACACAGATGTCAATGCAGATGAAGATGATAGTGAAGAGGACCCTTATGCCTGTCTTGGATATTATGGATGAGGCAACCTGTTGTGAGATACTTTGTGAATAGCAGCTTTTTGGAGATATGTCTATAGCTATCTGTGCATAAGAACTCTTGATGTATAGTTGTTGATGGTGTGCCATTTGTGGCACTTTTGGATATTTTGTTATGTAAAATACAATGTATGGAACTGTTTAATTTAGAAATGTATATTCAGCTCTTATGCGTTTTGTTTGGGCTATGTTTAGAAAAAAAAATAAAGAAATAAAAATATTTCGCTGCCAGATTTATGATCTCTGATGATGTTGAGGTTTTGTTAGTAGTGCTTAGTGGTAATTGGAGATTTTCACTTTCGCCTTTCATTAAATAAAGGCGGGGCGTTACACATATGCTAAATGCAATCGTGTTTCCTACGACAAAGGAGGTAGTGTAGATGTTTATATTTTCTTTCATTTCATTTTGTTTTTTTTTTAGTTGTAATGCTAAGAGACTAGCATTATGTNTATAGCTATCTGTGCATAAGAACTCTTGATGTATAGTTGTTGATGGTGTGCCATTTGTGGCACTTTTGGATATTTTGTTATGTAAAATACAATGTATGGAACTGTTTAATTTAGAAATGTATATTCAGCTCTTATGCGTTTTGTTTGGGCTATGTTTAGAAAAAAAAATAAAGAAATAAAAATATTTCGCTGCCAGATTTATGATCTCTGATGATGTTGAGGTTTTGTTAGTAGTGCTTAGTGGTAATTGGAGATTTTCACTTTCGCCTTTCATTAAATAAAGGCGGGGCGTTACACATATGCTAAATGCAATCGTGTTTCCTACGACAAAGGAGGTAGTGTAGATGTTTATATTTTCTTTCATTTCATTTTGTTTTTAGTTGTAATGCTAAGAGACTAGCATTATGTAAGTTTGGGGGTGTGATAAGTGTTGAATGTTAGACATTCACACTTCATAACTCGCATGTGTTAGCCTTTAGTTTGTGTTGTAATATAACATTTTGTTTTGTTTTAGTGTTGTGTCTTATTTTCAGGCTTTAATGGAAAACAAAATCAAATCAGCATCATTAGGCTTGAAAATAATCAAGATGAGTTAAAATATAGAAGTACTGAAGTGCTGGAAACTGAACAGGGATCGATCCCCACAATCAGGGATCGATCCCCAGACAGCAGGGATCGATCCCCAACTTCTAGGGATCGATCCCCATCGAAGCTTCCAAACCCGAAAAGATCTGAAGCAGCTCTCAACGATATTTTCTTCAAAGATCTCGCTTGCCAGGCTGTTTATGAGCTGGGATTCGACCTTTAGAGCTGTTTTCCACTACATGGGAGAAGATCTTTGTTATTTTATCTTATCTTGTATAGATTTTTATCCTCTTTCTCTCTATATGTTCAAAAGTGACGAGAAAGAAGGGGAGAACGAGAGGAACGTTTTTGGGAGTTCCATTCAGTGTATTTCTTAGCTTCTTTTGCTTTGTTTGGTTATTGTATAGAGTGTAGAACTCGACCCATAGCTCCAATATTCCTTAGGAAATGGATTTCTTCAAATCCATTGAAGAAATCCAAATCCAAGAGGAAATGAAACCTATTTAGGGTTTGATGTAATTTTTCCATGGAGTTATGAGTTAAGGTTGATTGTATTTAGGTAGGATTTTGTGTAAATGGTATGATGATTGTATATGCATATGGTTTGTTCTTCATGTTTATACCATTTGAGATGGAAATCGTTCTTTGTCTATGAGGAATTGTTTTAAGTCTTGAATGATTTCAATACCTTTGATGTCTTTGATTGAGAAGGTATAAGCTATGCAATGATGCTTTTGACTTGATGTTATGTGAGTTTGATAGGGTATGCTAGGGACCACAACTCAATCTATGTTAGTTTAACTTAGAATAGATGGAAAGAGGGGTGGAAACCTATGATACTTTATGCTTATTTCATGATATTGGGTAGGCTATTAAGAGAACTTATATCGCATGCTAGGGAACACAAGTCATCTCACATGTAGGATTTTCTGTCATTTAGATTTATGTCATTTAGGTGAGTGACTAGTGCAAAGTTATGATGCTTTATCATTTTCTTTTAGTAGTATTTTCATGTTGAGTTCGTTGTAAGGATTGAAAACCTTTACACGCTCATATTATGCCTTTATTAAAGATCCCAAGTTAGATACAATCTGCATTCTACCTTTATCTTTACATTTATGTCATTTACGTTTTATGTCATTTACACTTAATGTCATTTACATTTACGTCATTTATAATTATGTCATTTAAATTTTATGTCATTTATGTTTAAAAATACGTTTATGTCTTTTAGTTTTAAAAAATCAAAACATCTTTATTTTCATAAGTTGAGCTAGAGAAAATCTCGAAAGCTTGATAAACCAACCATCACAGTCCCTGCGGACGATACCCTCTTTTAGAGCTATCCTACAAGGATACGATCTATCGCGAGCGGTTAATTATAAATTTTAAAATCGGTGCGCGCTCACGTGCGTATCAAAAAGGAAGTGGAAGGCAAAAGGAAAGCAAGTAACGTATATTGCCAATAACGCATGCCTTGAAGTATTCTCCTGTAACACATGCCTTGAATGAAATGCATGCTTTGAATTTCTATTTAATGTATATTAGTGTATATAAGGGTGTTGTGCACCACAGTGCAATTTACCGATTCTATTGCAATACAAACTTATTTAGCATCTTGCAATATAAAATTATCTACATATATGACGCAGCACAAGGGAAATTAAAATCCATATAATAATGGCAGAAAACTCACACACTCACACAAGCGCAATGGCATCTCAGTATTATAGTTGGACAACAATTTCTTTATTGATGTCCACAGGAATCTAGTTTTCATTGTTATATAGAGAGAATAGTTACTTATGCTCCGTTTTGTTTGGAAGTAAATTGATTTTTCTATCGAAAAATGATTTCCGCCGAAAACATTTTCTAGTGTTTGGCGCATCCGAAAAATCAAAAATATTTTTTATATTTTCAATCAATCATATTAACCTATAAAAATTATTTTTTATTCACAACTTAAAAAAATTAATATAATTTTATTAATAAAATCTCGGCTGGCGACCAGGTCACAAATAGGTCTCAGTGGTGTACTAACGGTGTCCTGATCGGGTAACGACGAACCCCCGATCAGTTCCCAGCGGGGTCTCGATCGAGTCTCAGTCGGGTCTTGTTGGGGTCCTAGCGATGTCCATACCGGGTCCCGGCAATTCCCGATCGAGTCCCGACGATGTCCCGAAAATGTCTTGGGTGGGTCCCGACCGGGTCCCAGTGATGTCCTGACCGGGTCCCGGTGATGTACCAACCGGGTCCTAGGGATGTCTCGGTCGGGTCTCGATGATATCCTTGGCAGGTCCCGAAAATATACCGGTTAGGTCCAAAAAATGTCCCGGGTGAATCCTAGCGATGTCCCGGTCGGGTCCTAACGATGTCTCGGGCGGGTCCTAGAAATGTCCCGGGGAAGTCCCGACAATGTCCCAACTAGGTCCCGGCTATGTCCCAAGCGGATCACAGTGATTTCCCAACCGGGTCCTAGCGATGTCTCGAGTGGGTCCCGGTCGGGTCCCGATGATGTCTCGGGCAGGTTCTGTAAATGTCCGGGGTGGGTCCCGGCGATATCTCAAGCGAGTCCAAGAAATGTCCAGGGCGAGTCCTGACCGGGTCTGGGGTAGGTCCCGACAATGTCTCGGGCGAGTCCTGGAAATGTCCCAACCGAGTCCTTGCGATGTCTCAGGCAGGTCCCGACCAGGTCCCTATGATATCCCGGGCAAGTCCCGACCGGGTCCTAGCGATGTCCCGATGATGTCCCAAGCGAGTACCATAAATGTCCAAGGCGGGTCCCACGATGTCTCAGGCGGGTCCCGAAGATGTCCCGACCGGGTTTGGGCGGGTTCCGGCGATGTCCCGGTCAAGTCCCGGCAATGTCTCGAGAAGGTCCCAACTGGGTCCCAGTGATGTCCCAGGCGGGTCCTAACCGGATCCCGGCAATGTCCCAGGCGGGTACTGTTGTGCAAATATCCACCTATATTTGTATGTTTTACTCGCAAATACACAAGATCAAAATGATAGTATAGAGAGCAAGTACGACATCATTCCCACGAGGATTGGTAAATTATGTTTAAAGAGAATTTCCTAAAGCAAATATATTGCATCAAACTAAATAAGAGTGCAATGGAATAAAGTAAATAACATAATTGAAAACAATAAGTCAAAGAGTAGGGCTCCGATATCCACCACTAATCATACTCTTTTGAGGAAACGATAAGCACAATGCTACAATCCATATTGCAATGCTCAATGTTTGTCAGCCACAAGGGCATGACATCTACTCCTAAAGCTATTGATCTCCCTAAGCAACAAATCGGGCATAGCATCTACTCCGACTCTTTTCTTTCTCAAAGGAAAACATAGGTGTCACTGGCCAATATAAGTTGTCCTTCAAGAAAGCATAAATCTATGGAAATCGACAAACACACTTGGCATGGAACATGGCATCTATTCCTGTGGCTTCATATTGATTACTCCAAGACCCTACAATAGGTTCTCTTGTTACTCTAATAACAAATTCATACTACATGCATATGATGGCCAAACACATTCATGCGAGGAATTTAATAAAACTGGAAATAATCAATTAAGAATCACAAATAGTTGTAGCAAAACAAATCAAACCTTAAAGAAACATGATTAGGGCTTCAATCGAGTCCCAACAAAAGTATTTAACTACAACTAATTTGGACTAATACTATATACATATAGAAAATAAAGAAAGTAAAAAAGAAAAACCAAAACCCTTCTTGATCTAGCCTCTAATTCCGCTCCCAAAGCTTCTCTCTTGATTTGGACGACTTAAGGGTGTATTTATAGAGTTTTAGAGTAACCCTAGTCGATTTCGTGCAACCTACAACTCCAAATTCAAGTTGGAGTTGGATTAAGATCTTTCCAAAATAAGTATGTCGACTTCACTATGCTCCAGCGCACGAAGGCGCTCGAGCCCTCTGAATGGGCGCTCGAGCTTAAGGGCGCTTGAGCCACTTGGATTGGCGCTCAAGCACCTTGCTTCAATGGTGTGCTCGAGCTTATTTGTTTGGGCTCGAGCCAATTGTCTCTTCAACTTTTCCTAAAATGTCTTTTGAGCTCAGAACTTGGTGGAATTGATTTCTTTTCTTCCAAAACCTCAAAAATAAGTGAAACACAAAAACAAGGCAAAACATCATACTATAATGAAACTAACGGCTTAACATATCTGAATTAAGGGGCTTGCATGTGTAACATTCAGCACTTATCAGGTCCCGGCGTTTTCCCGGTCAAGTCCCGTCGATGTCCTAGGTGGGGTTGGTGGTGTTTTGGCTGTGGTACGCTGATTTGAAAATGTGACGGTCAAACTCGAAAAATGGTTTACAGTTTTAAAAAGGGGAAACCATTTTACGGAAATTAAAAAAGATTTTTCAATCAAACTAAAAATGATTTCTATTGACTATTATCTTCCACCCCACCAAACACCGAAAAATACTGAAAATTGTTTCCGTTGATAACAAAAAAAGAGAAGACGATAACGTAAAACAGAACAACTACATCCCTTAATAACAACCCAACGTGTAAATAGATAATAAGCCTCATTTAATCGATTCCTTGCAACTTGATGTAGATCGAGATGCGTACGAGTTTATAAGGCAGATGGATGCAGACACGAGCGTCCAGAAAACTATTCCAGACAGGGGCATTCGTACAAGGTCTATGACTCGTACAAACGAGCTTAAGCAGAAGACTATAGGAAGGTTCCAGAAAGCCATATATGTTCATTGTCTCATCCAAAGTCTCATACAAACGAGATGATCTAGGAGACTTACATAAGTGCTCGTCTGAAATCTTGTACGAACAAGATGATCCAGGAGACTTACAAAAGCTCTCATTCGATGTCTCGTACGAACGAGTGATGAAGTTTCTTGATTTATTCAATTTATCATAGACTTATTCGAACGAGCTACGACATATTTGTTAAACCAACTTATTTTCAGTTTATTACTAGGTTTAGGAGTTTGTTTGCTATAAATACTTGTTATAGACGACCTAAAACGTAAGCTTTGAATATTTATCAGTTTTCAAAATAAGGATTACTCAGATTTTGAGTTTTGTTATATTTTTGCCACAATTCCTTGGTTGAATTCTTGGTTTTCGAAAGAGTTGTCAATTTGCAGTTGTTTGTCTTTGTGATCCCACTACATCATGCTACATCAGTTGGTATCAGAGCCAAGGTTTACTTTCTATGGTGCATGGATGACCCAGCAAAAAGGGAAACCATTTTGCAAACTTGAACAATGTGCATTAGCGCGAAAAGGCAACACGTGAGGAACAACTGGCGATGTGTTTGCAATAATGCATGGATGAGCAATTTGAGCAGTTTGGAGAACCGTTTGGTGCCCAAGTCAATGCCCAAATAAAAGCTCTTGCTGATCAATTTTCCAACATAGGTGGTCCAAATGATCGTTGCTATCAACCAAATCTGCATCATGCGGAGGAGGAAGACAAGTATAACGTTGAGAGTAAACTGACAACCTTTTTGCGGAGTGCAAAGCACGAGGGGAGTACCCCATGGCACAAGTTCACACTAATCAGTGGGAGGTGGGATTCAAACTCGACATCCCGGATTTTCAAAGTTGCTTGTAGCCTGAAAAATTCCTTGATTGGGTAGCTGCTATAGAGGAGATCTTATCAACCTGTCAAAAGCACACCAAAAGGCCATACACCTAGAAAAGACACTCTCTAAGACACCATTTGGACTATTTGGAGGAGGAGGGAGTGGTAGTAGCAACTGCCTGAATGTCACACCACTGCACAGAGTTCTAATAAACCACCAAAACACACTAGGGGCAGCCTAATGTGTAGCCCCACAAGGAAACTTCCACTAGCGCTTCAAAGTGATTTAAGAAATGTAGTGAGCCGGGACATAGGATTGCAAATTGCTGCAAGGGAGATAAGTATGTCATTGAGTCCTTGGAGGCCGTGGACAATCTGGCAAGTGAGTTTGAGCAAGACGCCGACTTTGATTACAGTGACAAAGTTGATAAGGAGATTGTCATAGGGTTGAAGGTCCTTTGTTGGTGGTACGGAGAGTCTACTTTACACCCCGTAAGGCGGAGGTGAGGATTGGAGGTGCAAGAACATCTTCCAATCTACATTTACCATGGGAGGAAAGGTATGCAAACATGTCATTGACTAGAGGAGCTGCGAGAATTTAGTGTTGGAGGAAGCTGTCTTGTCTCCTACCATTTGGAGTGGCTCAAGAAGGGAAACAAGGTAACGGTTTCTAAGCGTTGTCTAGTCTCCTTTTCTATTGGCACAAAATATAGCGATAATGTGCGGTGTGGTGTAGTTGCCATGGATGCATGTCATCTGTTGTTGGGGAGACCATGGCAATATGATAGAGCTGTTGTTCATGATGGAAGGAAGAACACGTGTAGCTTCATGTAACACCTTGTTTTTTAATTAGGATTATATGGCGAACTGATCAACAACTATATATATATATTTTTTGAACCAAGTCGTTATAATAACATAACTGGACATAATGTCAACAATAATGTTGGGGATTATGTGTTGGGGATCATGTGATATATGTAAAAAACTTTAAACATCATCATAGCGGAAAAACAAAAAGCATGTGATCGTAGCATACTTCAAGACGAAACATAGCATTTGATTATTCTAGCAATAGGAAAAACAACAAATTTGTAGTTACTTACAAATCATGTGGGCCTCCTTTAGGCATTTAGAAATATTTGCATGAGGCTTTAAATCCTTCTTCATGCTTGTTGTTGATGATCTTCAAAGGTTGAAGAATAATGTCAAGAACATCAAGAACTTTTAGATCTTAAAGATCTAAATCACCAAAGGACTTAAAGAAGCTTCGAAGAACACGAAGAACAAAATTCTTCAAACTTCAGATCTTCTTCTTGATTGCTGAATATGACTGTGAGTGTGGACTCATAACTAGAAGCACAAGTGCAAAACTCTTTTGAATATTTTTCCCACACCCTCAACTATATTGTAACTTAATGTTGATACTTTGTGTTGTTGTATCTCTTGGTGTGTCTTGTGCTTCTTATGATCCTCTATTAATATATTTAGGTTTACTTGAAGAGGAGGTGGAGAAAATTCTAGAATCCATTTACGGTATGGAATTGGAAAATAAATTTAAATCAAAATCCCAAAAAAAAAAAGGGATTAAAAGCCACTAGAGGATTTCTCCTCTAATGGCCGTCGGCCTTTGGGGGAGAAAACTCTCCCCTTGGCCGACTTTAGTCGTCAACCATGGGGAGAGAATTCTCCCCCCGAGGCCGACTATGCCTAGGGTTTTAACCCTAGCCCTTTTCTCCATGGACTTAGCTTGGGCCCCTTGGTTTCACCTCTTTTGCCTAATGCTCCTTCCCTTTGGACCAAGCCTAGGAATTAATTTCTTTGGCCCAAACCTGTTCACACAAGGCTCTTAGAAATAAATTTGTTTAGCCCAAGTTTTTAATAAAATAAATTAAGCTTGAATAAAATTCAAAGCCTAATTTTATTTAAATAAAAATAACCTAAATAAATAAATCTTTTATAAAATAACTGAGGAACATATTTACCTTAGTCAATTTACATCAACTCAAGGAGGGACCTGAAGGAAAATAGAATTAGCTATTAGTCCCTTGTGAAATCTTGACACCCAATGACTCATCACACCTGACTAAAAATCACAGATGATTCCACTAAACAAATGTGACTGCACTCTAATTCATATTTTGACAATATGCAATTAATCCTTCGTGACATACTTATTAAATATAATACCCCCTCCATGGAACTTACTCCATAGTTAAAACAAAGATGATTAACTGTCACTTTATTCACTATATCTTTTCCTTGAGTCACCGGATTGAACCTTATGTTTTATTTCATTGTACCTTGTGAGATTCCTCTCACCCTTGTACATCTATTTCAAGTAAATTCTACCGAAACCCACTCAAGCCTAAGATACAAAATAAAACATTCTTATCAATCCTAAAATAAAGGAAATTTTCCTTATCTCTTTATTTATCCACAAAGGATTTAGATTCCTTCTTGAAGAGAGATCTTCCATAATACTTTATGTCAATCACCCGATGTATGGAGATGTTGACCAAGACAACTGGTTCTCACTCCACAATACATCAAAGTGATATTCACTCAAACATCTGGTTCACTAACTTCTCAGGATTAAGAGTAATAGTTATAAGTTGTCGTGCACGTACATTTATTCTTTTTAACAGTTATTAGAAAGAACAATGACTCACGTGGTCCTGTTCAGTGTATAGCCCTGTAATTAATACCACCTTGCTATTACACCATCATGTCAACCTAAAGTCTATCCCCACTTCACTAGATCAAGACAGATCACCATAGTTGACTATGATATAATCTAGGGTAGAATGCCCAGTTCTACCTCATGACTACGAACCAAAACATTTTATAGATTACAAGAATCCTTTGACTATGATCTTCCCATGTGCTAAAATACTTTACCCACACCACCGTCAAATACAATGTAACCAATGGACCTTTACATACATATATCGGGTGAATATTCAAAACACATATATGCTATGTAAAACCTCAATGGATATGCCCAATGTTCTATAATTAATCAATGAATAATCAATCAATATTCATTACAACATATATAATCATATGATCAATTGGAGTTTTGGACACCAGTTCTAACATTATGCCCTAAATCCCAAGTTATTTACATGTTGACATTAAAAGTTTGGTATTTGTTTTATTATAAATGATTATTATTATTATTCATTGATTAAATAAACGAGCATATGGAATATAGTCATTTGTATGATCTTTATGATTGCCCCCATACAAAAGAACCAGAGAATACATTGAATATGGTCTATGGGTGTGAGTAAGGTTTTTGTCACACAAGGTCTGAAACCATAACCCTTGTATTCATTTGTTCGCAGTCATAATGGAACTAGACATTCCATTAACACAACTGTTACGCATCAATTGTGTGATTTACCTTAATCAGGCGAAGAGTATACTTCGGGTTGATGCGTAGGTGTATAGGTGGTATACATTAAACGGACCAGGAGTTGTCTTTCCAAAAAAATATTGTCCATAGGAAAAGACAATAACTTTCAGACTACTTATACTCGTGATTCTAAATCCTGAGAGGAAGCGAACTCAGATGTCAAGTGTGTTCACTTTGATACATTGTAGATTGAGACCTTAAACGTGGGTCAACATTATCTTTCTGTTGGGTGAACACATGTAGCATCGTGAAAAGAGTTTTGCTCAATAGGGAATCCAAATCCTTTTAAGTGGAAAATGACAAGAAATCTCCCCTTGAATAAGATTTTATACGGGATTATTCTTAATCTTGGCCAGAGCATTTTGGAAAGAGAAATCCAAAATAGATTACCTAGTGAATGGAGCATTCACAAGAGAGATAATAATAAGGTAATAATCTAGTGCTCAAGGAATAAGAGGTAGAGAATATAGTATGACAGTATCACAATCTTAATTCGTCTACGGAGGATTTCATGGAGGAATCAAACTCATCCATAAGTTAGTCAAAAGGAACTTTGTTGATTTAATCAAAAATATTTTCTAGAGTGCACTTACAATTATGTAGTGGTATTAATTGTAATTAAATAGTGGCTTGGGTTAGTCAAAGACAATTTGAGCCGGAAATTTTTCCCTTCAGGTCCCTCATCAAGCAATTGTGAATTAACCAAAAACAAGCTTTTATTTAGTTATTAAGCAAATTGTTTTAATTTATTAAGACATTGGCTTATTTATTTATTAAGCAGGTTTTTTTTATTTATTAAAAACATGGGCTTATTTCTTTTAGCAAGTTGTTTTTAATTTATTTAAACATGGGCTTATTTGTTTTAGCAAGTTGTTTTTAATTTATTAAAACACGGGCTTATTTATTTAAGCAGGTTGTTTTAATTTATTAAAACATAGGCTATAGAGAAACATCTTTGGATGCAAGGGAGACTGGGCTTTGAGATAAAACCCAAGTCCGAGGGAGCAGTGGGAGACGCATGGGCCACGGAGCTTATCCCTGGCCCATGTGTCAACTATCATTAGTGTGATGGCTAGGGTTTCCTAGCCGTCCACTATACTATGTGGGAAGCAGTCCCACATTGCTTATTTCAATCTTAGTTTTCTGCAGCCTTGGATATAAATAAAGGTGCTTGTAGCTCTAGCAAATCACTCCAATAATAATTCTTTAACCTTTGCTAGGAATTAAAGTTCTATTGAGTTAACTCTCAAAGGAACAAAAGTTTAAGATTTAAAGAGCTAGAAAGAACCCACACTCTTGGTTATTTCTAGTCATTGGTGAGAAGATTGTTGGGGATTATGCCCTAAATCCCAAGTTATTTACATGTTGACATTAAGAGTTTGGCATGAATGATTATTATTATCCATTGATTAAATAAATGAGCATATAGCATATAATCTTTTGTATGATCTTTTATGATTGTCCCCATATATGGTCTATGGGTGTGAGCAAAGGTTTTTGTCACACAAGGTCTAAGACCATAAGCCTTGTATTCTAAAATTCATTTGTTTGCAGCCATAATGGAACTGAACATTCCATTAGTACGACTGTTATGCATCAATTGAGTGATTTACCTTAATCAGGCGAAGTGTATACTTCGGGTTGATGTGTAGGTGTATAGGGTGGTATACACTGAACTAACCGGGAGTTGTCTTTCCAGAAAAATACTGTCCATAAGAAAAGACAATAACTCTTAGACTACTTATACTCGTGATTCTAAATCCTGAGAGAAACCGAACTCAGATGTCAAGTGTCTTCACTTTGATACATTGTAGATTGAAGCCTTAAACGTGGGTCAACATTATCTTTGTGTTGGGTGATCACATGTAGCATCGTGAGAAGAGTTTTGCTTGATAGAGAATCCAAATCCTTTTAAGTGGAAAAGGACAAGAAATCTCCCCTTGAATAAAATTTTTATACAAGATTATTCTTAGTCTCTGGCCAGAGCATTTTGGAAAGAGAAATCCAAAATAGATTACCTAGTGAATGGACTATTCACAGGAGAGAGAATATCCTTCTTCATGCTTGATGTTGATGATCTTCAAAGGTTGAAGAACAATGCCAAGAACGCCAAGAACTTTTAGATCTTAAAGATCTAAAAACACCAAAGAACTTGAAGAACATTTGAAGAACACTTTGTTCTTCAAACTTCAGATCTTCTTCTTGATGGCTGAATATGACTGTGAGTATAGACTCACAACTAGAAGCACAAAACTCTCTTGATATTTTCCCACACCATCAACTAAATTCTCACTCAATTTTGATACTTTGTGTAGTAGTATCTCTTGATGTAATGGTGTGTCTTGTGCTTCTTATGATCTTCTATTTATAGATTTAGGTTTACATGCAGAGGAGGTGGAGAAAATTCTAGAATCCAATTACAGTATAGAATTGGAAAATAGAATTAAATCAAAATCCTAAAATTTAGGATTACTTGCCACTAGAGGATTTCTCCTCTAGTGGCCGTCGGCCAAGGGGGGGAGAAAACTCTCCCCATGGCCGACTTATGGCCATCGGCCATGGGGGGAGATTATTCTCCCCATGGCCGACCTAAGGGCAAACCCTAGCCCTTGTCTCCCTTTGGACCTAGCTTTGGGTCCCTTGGTTTTACCCTTTTTGCCCAATGCTCCTTCCCTTTGGACCAAGTCTAGGAATTAGTTCCTTTGGCCCAAATCTCTTCACATAAGGCTCTTAGATTTAAATTCTTTTAGCCCAAGTTTTTTAATAAAATAAATTAAGCTTGAATAATAATTCAAAGCCTAATTTTATTTAAATAAATAAGTCCTTTATAAAATATCTGAGGAACATATTTACCTTAGTCAATTTACATCAACTCAAGAAGGGACCTGAAGGAAAATAGAATTAACTTTTTAGTCCCTTGTGAAATCTTGTCACCCAATTACTCATCACACCTAATTAAAATCACAGATGATTCCACTAAACAAATGTGACTGCATTCTAATTCATATTGACAATATGTAATTAATCCTTCGTGACATACTTATTAAACACAATACCCCTCCATGGAACTTACTCCATAGTTAAAACAAAGATGATTAACTGTCACTTTGTTACATTATATCTTTTTCTTTGAGTCATCCTGGATCCGAACTTCATGTTTTATCTCATTGTACCCTGTGAGATTTATCTCACCCTTGTACATCTATTTTAAGTAAATTTCACCAATTCCACTCAGACCTGAGATACAAAATAAAACATTCTTATCAATCCTAAAACAATGAGAATGTTTCTTATCTCTTTGTTTAACCATCAAAGGATTTGGATTCCTTCTTAAAGAGAGATCCTCCACAATGCTTCATGTCTATCACCCAATGTATGGAGATGTTGAGCAAGTCAACTGGTCCTCATTCCATAATACATCAAAGTGATATTCACTCAGACATCTAGTTCACTAACTTCTCAGGATTAAGAGTAATAGTTATAAGTTGTCGTCCACGTACATTTATTCTTTTTGACAATTATTATAAAGAACAATGACTCACGTGGTCCTGTTCAGTGCATAGCCCTGTATTTCTCCCACCTTGCTATTACACCATCACGTCAACCTGGAGTCTATCCCCGCTTCACTAGATCAAGACAGATCACCATAGTTGACCATGATATAGTCTAGGGTAGAATGCCCAGTTGTACCTTATGACTACGAACCATAAACACTTTATAGATTACAAGAATCATTTGATTATGATCTTTCTGTGTACTAAAATAATTTACTTACACCATAGTCAAATACAATTAACCTAAGGACCTTTACATACATATATTGTAATGACTCAAGGAAAAACGCTAGTCACATCTGCGCTATAACTCCAAAAGGACTAATCAATTTTTGAAGTTTCCCTATAATCACTTATAAAGCCTAGTTTCACCTAGTAACTAATCAATGTGGAACTTAGCACTCGTGACTCTTTTTATAAACCACCCCCTTTATGTGGGCTCTTTATAAACCACCCACTCTATGTGGGTTATTTCTCTCTTTCCAATATGGGGCGAGGGTATTTCATATATCGGGTGAATATTCAAAACACATATACGCTATGTAAAACCCTAATGGATATGCCCAATGTTCTATAATCAATAAGGGAATAATCAATTAATATTCATTACAACAAATATACTCATATGATCAATTGGAGTTTTGGACACCAATTCCAATAATCTCCCACTTGTCCACAATTCCAATTTGGACACTTATCTATAACCCACTTAATCACTTAGTAAAACCCAAAGGTTTACCATGGCAAGTATCTAGTGAAAATTTTATACATAACTTAGTTCCCTTCAGAATTCCGCCTATTTCCGTTGTCTTCCTTATGGATTCTCTATAAGAGACATCTCATACTTTAAGATAACATATGCATTAGAAGTTGTAAAACTTCCCTTAATCTTCCCAGTGGGACCGACAACTCCAGTTGTCACAACGATCTGTTGTAATCCTCCCACTTACTTACTGTATTATTTTGAAAATAATCAGTCTCGCTTTTAATGACACCTTATGATAGCTTCGTCAACAATCCATTGGATTTTTGACTATTGATAACCTTCTTACATCATTAGTCCATGACGTAGGACATTTATCAATACTGGGTATTATTGTTCCCTTATCTTAACATATATACATTTCATGTTGTTCTGATATTCTCATAACATGAATGCATGCACATCTATGCCTTTGGATCTTTAGCTAAAACTTGTCTGTTGGTTTCCTTTTAATGATACCAATGTCATATATGACATTTATCCTTTAAATAGACCAAGTATGGCTTTGGTAAAAGTATTTTCTCATAGTTGATCTCCATCTTTCTGAGAAAATATTTGACCACCAATACCTTGAAGGTTTTATCCTCCATGTCTATCATAATCCCATTTTGTAGACTCATGTTCAACATCTGAGTGTTGATGCCCTGAGGCATCTCTACAAAATGTCAGGCTTAGTTGGATGGCCAACTAACACAGCTCCTATCCACATCCAAAATATATTGGAATATAATTCAAACAAGAAAATTATATTTCCACTATAATATGGACATACTAGATGTTATTTAATAATATCCGAAAATGTTTTACAACATTTTCTAATTTCCCTTCCTTAGTATCTAAGTGATCCCTTTAGAATATCCTTACTCCCTTCTTGGATATAATCTCCAAATGTGACGACCCGATTCATAATTACACTATAGCTATATTTTTTTTTGAAAACATACAGCAATCATGAACCGGACTGATCGTCACAGGGTGATAAAAACACATGTCATACATGTATCTCACAACATATCATGAGATTTACATCTATTACATCAGAGTCACATATCACATAATATATAAACTGAGCGGAAGCATTTATATACCAAGGGAGTAATTAATACACATAGAGCTGACAACATAATTCTAATGATTAAGTTTACGCTGTGACATATACAAAAAGAATGGCTATGCAAACGTGTCACATGCGACACAAGCTAATATACAAAATAATGATTATGAACATATCACAACCATATACAAAAGAATAGACTATCTACGAAGTCTATACAAAAGAACATGTCCCACGACGTCAGTCGTAATAGCCAAGGTAGTAGGCTACGGGATCGTCATCTACGCTCTCAGTACCTGCACCAATATCTATGTAACCATAGAGATCATCCATGATTACATAGGCGGAAAAGAGAATGAGTTAGTCAACAGTCTCAATGGATAAAAATGCACTGAGTTTTCGTAATGAACCGACGGGTTAATTTACATGAGTTTACAATAACAGCTACTAAAGGTATGGCATTTATTTTGAAATATAAAGCAGCTGATGACGTAAACACATGTTGTCATAAAACATCTGAAATAGTATAATAGCTGGGTACATACATGTACGTTCCAGTCTCCTACCTGTACTAGCACACATACGCACTCAACTATGTTATAAATATATCATATAACTCAGCTACACTCATATACAAGTATTCCTTCCCCTATGGGTGAAAACACAAGCATATAAGCATATCTAAGCAATAAAACATAAATCAATATGCAGCTAGCCGTAAGAATATACATATGTGCTTTTCCATTAAACCTCATATGCATACTAATACGTCTATGATCAATAAAACATAAATCTCATATGCAATTAGCCGTAAGAATATACATATGTGCTTTTACATTAAACCTCATATGCATACTAATACGTCTATGATAAAGCCCAATAAAACATCATATGAAACATCACAAAATACAACATGTTATGCATGCTCTGTGCATATGGTATAATCCCCCCCATATCTTGGGAAACTGCATACGGTATAATTCCCCCTGTATCATGGGAATGTGCATACGGTATAATCCCCCCCCCCCCCCCCGGTATCATGGGAAAGTGCATAAACTGTTTTCATGTACTCTTTTCATAGACATGCTCATAAATAACATGCAACCATAATTGCCATAGTCTTTTTCTCAAATATCAAAATCAATAAAGCATCATAAAAGTCATCATGTCAATAAATTCCGCCATAATCATAAAACATCAATAAGTCATCAAAACTCATTATCAATCACTCATCAAATCATCATAAATCTCAAGAAGATAATCAAAAGCGCAAATCACATATAATCATAAAGTATCATCGGTTCATCTTTTAAAACCTTATATTGTTTCTTCAAAATCTCATAAAAATATTTATATTGTTTAGCAAGTACTACATTTGCTAAACATTGAAAACAAAGCATGAAAACACTTTAAGGTGTGTATCATTCTCAGTAAGTATAAATATTTACCTTTTTCCGCTTGACAAATTGAACTTCCTTCTAGACCAAGCGCTCTAGCAATGTCTGCTGCATAATTACATTGCTAAAACATCAACTATAAATCCATACTTATTCTAGGTTAAATAACCCATAGCATTATGGGGTGTATAGCAAAACCCCTAAATTAATATGCTTAGAGACATCATCAACAACACTCTAATTCTAGTATGACATTTTAACACCTAGACTATGTGAATACTCGTTTTCTATGGAACCCATAGAAAACCTAGGGTTAATTAACATTCTAAATGTAATTAACCCATATAAATAGCATTCATAGTATCTAAACATCAATGGCCCCAAATTACACAAAACTACAAAAATTAGGGTTTATGCCTAAACTACATTAATTGTGAAATTGAAGTTTTAACCCATTAATTTAACAACCCAAGGCTTAGATTTTGTGTAGAATTTCACTACATACAAAAGCCCTAAGCCAATTTAGAGAATTTAATCTCATACCCAAAATTTGACCTAACTTGAGAAAAATTAGGGATTTCGAAATTACCTCAATCCAATCGGTAAAATGGATGTTCTAACGTTGATAATCGTTACCCGATGCTCAACAATGACAGAAGACTTGATTTTGCTCCAATCCAAGCTCAAACCCTAAATTTCGGATCCCACACAAATCATAACAATTTGTATGATTTTCAAGCTCTAAAATCAATGGGTATAATGAAAAGTATGAGAAAAGGCTATGGATTTTACCTCACAAGACCCATGGCCAAAAACCCCATGTTTGGCTTCATCTTCTTCTTCTTCACAATTTTTCTACATCTCTCTCTCTCACGATTTCTCTCACTCTCAATCTGTTCTTACACTCTCACTGTGCTAGTCTGAGCGTAATGAAGGAGCAGGGAGAAAAGACGGAGAAGAGAAGAAAGAAAGAAGAGAAAAGGAAAGGGAAAGAAAGAGAAAGGAGAGAGAGGCGTGGGCGTGCGCGACAGAGAGGGGAAAAGAAAAGAAGAGAAAAAGAAAAGGAAAGGAGAAAAGAAAAGAAAAGGAAAGAAAAGGGAAAAGGGAGGGGGCATCACGTGGGATAGCCCCTTTTTTCCTTTTTCTCTTTTCTTTTGTCTTGATCCTTCATAGCCAATCACAATTTGACATGTGGCTTGTAGATATTTCCTTTTTAGTTTAAACCCACTTCCTTTATAAATTATAGTATTACCCCACCTTATATTAATTCTACATTTTGTTAATTAACAATTGACCTCATATTTAATTTAACTACCATTTACACTTACAATTAATCATTTACCACATTGGGGCTTATTATTATTATTTCATTAACATTAGCTTAATATATTTTTATTCCAATTCTCTTAATATAATTATTAAATAATATTGTTATATACTATTACCATACTAGCATTATTATTGATTAATATTATTTATATTTTATTAATTCGAGTTGCTTAAGGGTTATAAGCAATAAATTGCTTAATTATTTCTTGGGCGTTACACCAAGACCCTTAAATTCTTTATCCTTTAAGAATTTGATTACAAAGAATATACTTTTATTACCTTTTATTTTCAATATCTCACATCATCTTTGGTATTCACCAAAGTGTACCCGAGATATTCATTTGTATTTTTGATTAACTTATTCTTTGAGATACGTCTTGTAAGAACTTATCTCTTTGAATAACAAATCAAAAATACATGACAACCAAGACTCCCGCCTTTAATCCTTTCCAACTATAGGAAACCACTTGTTCATTCTTCCAACAAAAGATACTTGGACTAGGATCTTATTAAGATCCAATGGGCCTCAAGGGTCCATTTCAAACTAGTCATTGGGTCTTTTGATGGATGAACAAGTCAAAACATATACAAGGCCCTTGTCTTTAAAGAATAAATATTTACAGTAATAAAAGATTCGAACATGATTTCAAATCATAATTTAAACTATGAGCAAAAACTTGAATTGTAAAACAATTCCTTCTATTGCAATATAAGTTAATACATAGAACAACTTCCTTTACATAGTTTATCCTATGATTTTAAAATTGAAACAATTCTTCCTCAGATTCAGGATCCTTCTTTTCTTTTCTTCTTCTTCTGGGTTCCTATAGCCTCTACAATAAATTGCAAAACATGTTTAGATATTAAATCCACACACCAGGAAAGCTTCCGTGGGATTTACTAAACATGAATATAACAAAGAAAGAGAAAAGCCTTTACCTGCATATCTGAGTAGATACTCTGGGCAATTATTTCACCCATGTCTGTGGCGTCCCACATCGCCTGGGAATGGAGATGTGCATATATGTATATTCACACCATTCCTGACACGTGTTTTAAAGCCGTGATGGCCATGAACCTATCAGAACTCCGCAGTTAATCGTGCTTCTGTGAGAGTAGTACCAGGATGGGTCACCTCTTGGGAAGTCTGGTTTGGGGGAGCCAAAAACGGACAATATTGAGTCGTGAGGGTGGTGCGGGTCATTACATATGCTATCAGAGCCATTGCCCAGCCTGAGATGGGGGAGCGTGCATAAGCCCATAAGGGTCGCCAGC
>FXXK01000522.1:71088-86261 GCA_900184695.1 Betula pendula | reverse complement strand
TGTATATTCGCACCATTCCTGACACAACGCGTTTTAAAGCCATGATGGCCATGAACCTATCAGAACTTCGCAGTTAAGCGTGCTTCTGCGAGAGTAGTACCAGGATGGGTCACCTCTTAGGAAGTCTGGTTTGGGGGAGCCAAAAGCGAACAATATTGTGTCGTGAGGGTGGTGCAGGCCGTTACAATGTCCACTACCCTTGCAATACAAGCAGAGCCCCTTAGGTTTGCCCTGGGATCTACTTTCAGCTTTATCTATTCTTATGGCAGAAATCTTTCCATCACCCTTGGCCTTTCCTTCTTCACCTTTCGGTTCTAAGTAGGAAGTGTTGTCAATCTCTGTACCTTTTGGGCTTACCACGCTCTCAACTATCTCACTCAATGTATCTGATGAAGAGCAAATTTCTTTGCCTTTGTTCTTCATCATGATCCCCTCATAAAAGTGTATGACAGTTCTGAGAATGTCATCAATACTAGATTGATTGTTTACTGATTCATCCAGTAAACCAAGTTCCTTCAACCTGACAAGTTCATTGTCGATTGACATAACTTTTCCCAACTCTGTACTTGATAGGCTTTGGGAGGATGATTCCTAAATCGTTCCTCCAAAAACTTGAGCATGTCAGAAGCATACTTGAAAGTTTCCAGCTTTGTATAAAGCTTTGGAATAATCGATGTCAAGATATAATCTCTAACAGTACTATTTACATAGTCCCATTGAGTATATCTATCAATTATTCCTTGTTCCGATTTTAGTCTGGGATAAGCTAGACAACTCCACACCATTTGGTGTCCTTTTAGCGTTAAAGATTTGTCATATTGTGATTTCCATTCTTGATAGTTATGTTATGACAAGATTATAATAGGACCAACAGGCAAATGGAGCATATCATATGTAGTGAAAACTGAAAGATTTAAAAAAACATATTAGGGCACAGTTTTAGCAATCATAATATTATGCAAAACCCAAAAGAAAACATATATTACAAAAAGCAACAACAACCTTATCCTGTGAACTAAAAACATCCTCTGCATGGAAAGCAAGGCTCAAGGCCAAGACAAGATGCTCTTAGTCACCCTGACAAGGCGAGACCTTAATCTCATCATTAATGCTAGTTAGTCATTAATAAATACCATTAACACCACTATGTCATTGATGAACTGCTGATTTTACCACAGTCTCTAATTCCAAGATAACATAGCTCTGCGAGGAGATTAATACCTTGAATTAGTCAAGTGAATACCATCAAGTAGATTTTGTAGTGAATGCCTAGTAACTCCATCGCGGGGTGGTCGTCCTTGATGCATAAAACACTACTCATCTATCCTTTCAGAATCTATATGATCTCTAAAATAAAAACACCCTCTGCATGGAATGCAAGGCTCAAGGCCAAGACGAGATGTTCTTACTTTATTCTCACCGTAGATTTATGATGGGGACTGTATAGGATTCAAGGAATCCTTTTCTCCCACTTGATATTTCAATAGTAATGGGTTTTATTCTCTTGCCTTTTCGATTGGATTATCCTTCTAATCTCATAAGTAATTTTAACAAAATTAAAACGTCTTACCTTATTAGCTATTCCAATTTCTTGGAAATTTTGAATCCAATCTATTAGGGGATTACCTTTTTCATGACATGGTTGACTAATAAAAAATAAATTAGAACACCATCTCCCAAATAGGAGCCAATCATTTATAAGGTCCTAGGAGATTTCAACTCCTACTCCCAATAAGAAAATTCAACCCTTTTCCTTTTTCTCAATTTTGGAAACAAGTTTCCATAATCGGAAAAACAAACTTTTATCCAAAATATTCTTTATTCATAAGTTTTCCAATATAATTCTTAAACATTTATTCCAACTAGGTTGGATGTTTATGTTTTCTAAACAAGATCACAACCAACTCCTTTAGGAAATTATGTATAAAATTAGATCAAAGAATCTTTTGGACAAATCCTTAGGGTTCTAGGTTTGGGGTTTTAGTAAAAACCTTAATCCTTTAAAAGACACTGCCGCCCCTAGGGTACACCCTAGGTATTATACTTTTAAGGTAGCGACTCAGCTTCACTATAAAGTGATGCCTCCATAACCATAGATTAAATCAATGATTATTACCCATCTCATTGTTATAAAAACTCATGACTCATGCAATAAGCATGCAAACCTCAATCAAACAATAAATAAAGAAGACAAACAATTTTCAATGTAATAATAAATAAACATAGATAACTTGTCAATCATGCATTCAAAGATTAACAAGACAACATTGATTTCAACCCTTATGTTTTAACTTTAAACTTCTTGAATCAAAGATTCAAAAGTTTCCTTTTCAAACATTATAACAAACTTGAAAACCTATTTTCTTTTTATCAATACCATGTTATATATGTCCTATAACATATTCCATAATCAAACAAAATTCTTTCTATGATTATCTATCAAAAGAAAATATTACAAGTTTAAAACGTTCCAGGAATTTTACAATTCCAGATTTGGTGTTCGTTTGAAAAACCTTGAAACTGTGTTTAGAAAAAATTTAAAACACCGATTCGACTTTTCCAATGCATCAACCAACCTTTTAACATGTGAAATCAAATGTCACATTAATTTTTAAGCACATACAAGTCATGCGAAAAAATTAAAACAAAAACAATTACTGCTGAAAATCTGAAAAACTAGAAACTGTCGACGAATGAAAAATGGTCCAGAAACCCTTCGAATAAAATTTGAAAACTGAATCCGATTTTTGTATTGCGTCAACCACGAATTTTTCATGCAGAAAACACTCTTCAAGTAATTTTAGAAGTTGTTTAAAGCATCCCAAAAATTCGTAATAGTACCAGCCCCTACTGTAATAAAATACAGCAACATTGTTTTGCATAGAAAAACATATCAAACATTCTCCTATTGATTTGAAACGTTCTAGATTAGTTCCTTACATGTTAATAAACATGTTTAAAGTTGATGAACAATCAATCAATTTTATCGAAGCTGTTTTGATCAAAAGCCAAACAAACAACATGTATGGCCGAAAAACAACATGCTAGAAAATCAAAACTATGTTTCTTTGAAGATGGCTCTGATACCAATTGTTGGGGATCATGTTGGGGAGAATATATAAAAAACTTTAAGCATCATCATGCGCAGCGAAAAAACTAAAGGCATGTGATCGTAGAATACTTCAAGAGGAAACATAGCATTTGATTATTCTAGACAATACGAAAAATAACAAGTTTGTTGTTACTTACAAATCGTGTGGGTCTCCTTTAGGCATTTAGAAATATTTGCATGAGGTTTTGAATCCTTCTGCATGCTTGATGTTGATGATCTTCAAAGTTTGAAGAACAATGCCAAGAACGCCAAAGAACTTGAAGAACCTTTGAAAAACACGAAGAACGCAAAGAACACGAAGAACAAAGTTCTTCAAACTTTAGATCTTCTTCTTGATGGCTGAATATGACTGTGAGTGTGGACTCACAACTAAAAGCACAAAACTCTCTTGAATATTTTCCCACACCCTCAACTAAATTCTCACTCAATATTGATACTTTGTGTAGTAGTATCTCTTGATGTAATGGTGTGTCTTGTGCTTTTTATGATCATCTATTTATAGATTTAGCTTTACTTGGAGAGGAGGTGAAGAAAATTCTAGAATCCAATTACGGTATAGAATTGGAAAATAGAATTAAATCAAAATCCTAAAATTTAGGATTACTTGCCACTGGAGGATTCCAAGGGGGGGAGAAAACTCTCCCCTTGGCCGACTTATGGCCGTCGGCCATGGAGGTAGATTATTCTCCCCTTGGCCGACCTAAGGGCTAGGGTTTTTTCCCTAGCCCTTGTCTCCCTTTGGATCTAGCTTTGGGCCCCTTGGTTTTACCCCTTTGGCCCAATGCTTTTTCCCTTTGGACCAAGCCTAGGAATTAATTCACTTGGCCCAAGCCTAGGAATTAATTCACTTGGCCCAAATCTCTCCACATAAGGCTCTTAGAAATAAATTCTCTTAGCCCAAGTTTTTAATAAAATAAATTAAGCTTGAATAATAATTCAAAGAGTAATTTTATTTAAATAAAAACAACCTAAATAAATAAATCCTTTATAAAATATCTGAGGAACATATTTACCTTAGTCAATTTACATCAGCTTAAGAATGGACCTGAAGGAAAATAGAATTAGCTTTTTAGTTCCTTGTGAAATCTTGTCACCCAATGACTCATCACACCTAACTAAAATCACAGATGATTCAACTAAACAAATGTGACTGCACTTTAATTCATATTTTGACAATATGCAATTAATCCTTCGTGACATACTTATTAAACATAATACCCCTCTATGGAACTTACTCCATAGTTAAAACAAAGATGATTACCTGTCAGTTTGTTACACTATATCTTTTTCCTTGAGTCATCGTAGATCCGAACTTCATGTTTTATCTCATTGTACCCTGTGAGATTTATCTCACCCTTGTACATCTATTTCAAGTAAATTCCACCGAAATCCACTCAGGCCTGAGATACAAAATAAAACATTCTTATCAATCCTAAAACAATGGGAATGTTTCATCTCTTTGTTTAACCATCAAAGGATTTGGATTCCTTCTTGAAAAGAGATCATCCACAATGCTTCATGTCTATCACCCAATGTATGGAGATGTTGAGCAAGTCAACTGGTCCTCACTCCATAATACATCAAAGTGATATTCACTCAGACATTTGGTTCACTAACTTCTCAGAATTAAGAGTAATATTTATAAGTTGTCGTCCACGTACATTTATTCTTTCTGACAGTTATTAGAAAGAACAATGACTCACGTGGTCCTATTCAGTGCATAACCCTGTATTTCTCCCACCTTGCTATTACACCATCATGTCAACCTGAAGTCTATCCCCACTTCACTGGATTAAGACAGATCACCATAGTTGACCATGATATAGTCTACGGTAGAATGCCCAGTTCTACCTTATGACTATGAACCATAAACACTTTATAGATTACAAGGATCCTTTGACTATGATCTTCCTGTATGCTAAAATACTTTACTCACATCATAGTCAAATACAATGTAACCTAAGGACCTTTACATACATATATCAGGTGAATATTCAAAACACATATATGCTATGTAAAACCCTAATGGATATGCCCAATGTTCTATAATCAATCAGAGAATGATCAATTAATATTCATTGCAACAAATATAATCCTATAATTAATTGGAGTTTTGGACATTAGTTTCAACAATACACTCTCAGAGGTGAGAGTCTACAACGGAAGACTTGTCACTTATAAAGAATTGAGATAGCAACTAACACCCACAAATAAAAGAATACCAGAATAACTGAAAACAACATTAATGTAATAAATACTAATGTCTTAAAATGTGTGGTCAAAGACCAGTCATCAAAATAATATAAGGGATTATAGCCCCAAATCTAACTAAATAACAAAATCAAAGCCTAGCTTTCACAACATAGAGCATGTAGGCTATATCTATCATTTCCCGTCGGGAGTCTCCTCGACATCTTACACAGCCACACGGGGTCTAGCTTTTCAAAGATCACCAGGAGAATGCCCTCCAACTGGATCATACTCCTTGAATACTCTGGCATCGTCTAAACTATCTATCAAGCAGCATAAGATTACAGGTAAAAAAGATACAAGTGTAAGTCCACGACTTTGTGAGTAATTATACACATGTTAAACAGGTTACCATTTTGTGAACTCAATTTATAAATCACAAGCATTGTTATTCTCAGTTATGGCATAAACATGTCATGACAATGCAATATATTTACATAATACATGATATATTTAAGAGCATATGATATGTTAACAATATGGTTTACCCGAGACATTATCCTCTCTCAGCAGGGTTTGCGCGTCCCAAAGGACTTTTGGTACAATTTCGGTGCCCCAAACATTGCACAGACATACCGTCTTATACTGGCAGTTCGATCGAGTTTGACCTCGGGTGGCCTACACTGACTAGCAAAGTCGTAACAGTGATCCCACTCGAAGAATGGTGTGTGTTGTACAAATATCCACCTAAATAAATAGGCGAATAAATGCACGTTTTACTTGAAAGTGCAAGATCAAAACGATAGTATAGACGGCAAATACGAGATCATTCCCACGATGATTGGTAAAATATATTTAAAAAGAAATTTCTAAAAAGATATTGTGAATGAGACAAGATAAAAAATAGAATTGAAATAATGAGATAAAAGGGTAGGGCATCGATATCCACCGTAAATCATACTCAATTAAGAACACAATATGCACAATGCTACAATCATGTCAAGCTACTCAATGTTTGCCAGCCTAAGGGCACGGGTGTATACTCCAAAAGCTATTAATCTCCTTAAACAACGAGATTAGGCATGTGTGTATACTCTAACTCTTTTCTTTCTTGAAAGATTTAGCATGGGTGTATACTAAGTTGTTCCTCAAAAAAGCATAAATTCATGGAGATCGACAAACACACTAAGACCTAGAACATGGTGTATATTTCGGTCTTTCATGTTGATTATTCCAGGAACTTGTGATGGGGTTCTTTTATTACTCTATTAGGCCTAGGACTCGGTCATCTAAATTGACCTAAATAACGAATCCATACCACATGTATACGATGATCAAGTATAAACATATGAGAAATTCAATAGAACCAGAAATAATCAAGTTAAGCATCAAGACAAGACTTGTAGCAAGGTAAATTGAAACCTTAAAGAGACATGATTAGGGCTTCAATCGAACCCTAACTAAAGTATTACCTACACATAATTTGGATGAAAATCATCCTCATAAGAAAATAACAAAGAAAAACTGAAACTAAAGAAAAACTAAGAAAAACCCTTCTTTGAAGCCTTTGATTCTTCTCCTCAAGCTTGTGTATTTGTTTTGGAGGACTTAGGAGAGTATTTATAGAGTTTAGAAACAACCCTAATCAATTTTGTGCACCCCAGGAAGTCCAAGATCGAGTTAGGGTCGGATTACCATTTTTCCATATCAATTCTATCGACTTTAGAATTTTTCAGCGCACAATTGCGATCGAGCGCCAGGAAATGGGGATCGATCGCAGCTGGTGCTCGATCGCCAGTTTGGGTGCTTGATCGCACCTTAAATGTAAAAACTTTAGCTTAATGATTTGTTCCTCTCTGAGTCTTCTTTCCAACGCACTTAACCTTGCCTTAATCCGAGTTTTAAGCTAAAAGTTATGGTCAAAATAATGCACAAAGGTCAAATGCTCAACAGCTTTGCACAGTTAATGTGTTTTAAGCCCGAGTTGATGGAATTGACTTCTTTTCTTCCAAAACCTACAAAATAAGGGAAAACACAAACACAACACAAAACATCATATTATAATGAAACTAAGAGATTAACATATGTGAATTAAGGGGCTTGAATATGTAACATTCAACACTTATCAGTGCGCTGGTCACAAACTTTTAACCATTGGATTTAAGGCCTTCATCATTCAAAAAGGAAACATTTGGCCATAGAATCAACTTATAATAATAGTAAGCCCATGACCGTTCTACCGCACGTACTGGTGTACCATATCATACGATGCACATTAATCTTTCGTGTCTTTTATATGCATGTTTTTCACTACTTATCATTTCATTATCTTTGTTAATCGCAACCGTTTTCACAAATGGAGTTCACTGTTTAGTATAAATAGGCATTTCATGAGAGTTGTAAACATGCATGTTTGTATATCAAAATAGTCATGCAATTCGGAAAAATAACAATAACAAGTATCTGTGTGAGTTTTTACTCACTTGAGTCCTAGAGATTAACCAAATAGTCTTCCACGCAGTCTTCGACTTCCGAATATGAGAAATGATCTTATTATTAGTCTTATGCCTTGAACTAAATAAGTCCTAGGCCTCTAACAACCCAAAAATGACTTTTTGTCCAAGCATCAAACTTTTGACCTGAAGGTTCAACGTTCCAGGCCCAAATATCGAACATTTGAACAGGAGGGTCGAACGTTTGATATGGTCCATAAACCCATTCTGAACCAAAACCTCGGTCCTTTCTAGATTCTAACATTCCTAAGGTCTTCCTAAGGTCTCACCATAGGAAATAAAGGGTTTTTCACTTCAAAAACAAGTTTCGAAGTGCTAAACTCCTTAAATCAACATAAAACCAACATAAACCTTTAATGATCAAGCCTATCACTATCAACACATAAGCTAAAACATAACAACTAACTAAACAAAGTAACAACAAGCAAATCACAACATGAGAACAAGTTAGGCTAGGATGGATACCTCCAAAGTCCAAAAAGCTCCTTACTCCTTCAAACTCTCCTCCTCACACACACACAAAGGATTTCCTGAGCTCCAGTCTAGAATGAACAGTAGAAAAGGGAGGGGTAGGGATCTTATTTATAGGGCTAGAGCGTCCAATTAAAGACTGATGGGTTTTCAGGTCCATCGAACGTTCTATGGTACAACATCGAATGTTTGATGTACTATTACCCAACGATCTTAGGATTTCCATCGAACATTTGATAAAAGCATCGAACGTTCCACAAAAGAATCGAACATTTGGTACTGTCTGACACACACACTGAATGCATGACTTCAAGTGAACAGTGTGCACATGCATCACGACACAGATCGAATGTTTGATCCAACTATCGAACGTTCCATGAAACAATCGAACGTTCCACGAAATCCTTCAAACGTTCTCCCAACATTTAAGGCTCCAAAACAAGTCTTTAAACTTGTTAAATCCTTGGGTCATTACAAAAATATCACACTAAGGTTAATTATGTTTTGAAGACATAATTAAGGTATATTGGACTAACCAACCATGAATTTTAATTCATGGATCGAATGTTTCCTAGGTAATCGTGATCCATGAGATGATATTGGTTACAAAGTGTAGTACTAGTTTTTTAAAAAAAAACAAAAAAAAAAATCCTAACTACTACTCTTAACCTTCATACTGAGTTTCTATTGAACACTAAAATATTTAGTTGTCTCAAACTTACGTAAGGAGATGATTTCTTGATGGGGTTGGTTCAGATTACTGCCAATCCTTAGATAAGATAGATTCCAATGGTTACGATGGGATGGAATTTGGTCTCCTAATGAGACCTAACTATTTAAGGTCCTTTAGCACAAAAAAGCAAGATGTAGGGTTGTGGTTCCTAATATTATTAGGAATGGTGTTTCTTTTAAAGGAACACAAGTGGCAAGATGTAATGCCCCGCATAATTAATATGAATATTTTTTATAAAGTAAATGGGACTATGACAAATAACTCATTATTCAACCAATTGCACATTTTAGCAATCACTTATAAATACCCTTCAAAATAATACCTCTTTGTTTTACTTTACTATTATTCTTATTATTTTAAAACCTACAACCTTCGAATGTTCGAAGACTTCCCTTGGAACGTTCGATAGTAGCCTTAGACAACATCATTTTGTCTCATCTTGTAACATTCAAGGTTGGGTTGGAACATTCGATTTGTCGTTTCCACGAACGTTCAATCAGGCCTAAAAAACACTTTAGCCACCTCAACCAATCTTATCCATTCCCCACACCTATAAATTGTTCAGTACGACTCTCAACCTTCACCCTTCATTCCTGCACCTCATCAATCCTTAGACCTCATGTAAAAGAGAGATTCTAGATAGAGAAAGTAGCATTTGGTGTGATTTCACCCTCCTTGATGACTCTTGAATTTCAAAATTCGTTTTTACAATGTTATTATACTGACCTTGAGATTTATTAAGCATTTTGAGAAATCCTAGCATGCCATGTTAGGCTTATAATTTATCACATGGGATAATTAGGTTTTCTTCAAAAAGTTATGAGCTTGGTCATGATTTCATTTTTTATCACGTTGCTATGTTTTAACATGTTTTTACTAAGTTATTTTGAGCTTTGGTTAACTTAGAATGTGTTCTGAGTAGAAGTTTTGAGTCAATCATGCATTCTGGCCTTTGCCGAACATTCCACTGCAAAGACCGAACGTTCACCCTTCATGGTCGAATGATCAACCTATAAGCCGAATGTTCAACATTAACTAGAAATGGATGATTAGGGTTTTTAATGATAGATTAGTATACCTACTACATGATTAAGGTTTTCACGTGTTAGGAATAGAACTCTCGATGTGCGATATGTCAGCGAACTGAGCATGTTTTATTCTATGTCATGAGCTTACTAATTTTTAAAACATGTTTATAACTGTTTCAAACGGATATTTGCTTATATCTGATTTATAATAAATAAACCATATTTGCATCGTATGACAGTATGATGACCATGGGCTTACCATTATATGGGGTTAACCACATGGTCAAAGAGATTTACTTTTATAATTGACCTTGGATCTAATGGTTGTTTTATGACCAGGGCACCATGTACGGATAAGGTCACGGTTATGGCTTTGCTATTAGCGTGGGCCCCCCGAGGTTGAACTCAGTCAGGCTCCTAGTTACTAGTTAATTGGTTTAAAGGCACTACGAATAACACTCCCAGTTAAGTAAATATAATTATTTAATGTTGGGGGCGTTACAGCATGGTATCAAAGCCAATACTCTGCAAACTCTCTTTGGAGAGTGAAATCCCTAAGTCTTATTTCTTGTGGATTAAGGCTCGGAGGTGATACATGAAATTAATTTCTAGCACTGAGGCGTTACACAAGGTCTCAGTTGTAATGACATTACAATTGTTTTAATCAACCCATATGTTTTTAAAATGAGTAATGATACATATCAACCCTCATGTCTACCTTGTGTTTACCAAAAGTGATGTGGGTTTTCAAATGACCATTGAATTTATGATGAATCATTATTGACTTTTGATCAAATTGTAATTTTAAAAACCACATTACTTTTGGTTGACACAAGTAGACATGAGAGTTGACATATATAATTACTCTTTTAAAATATCATGTGGGAGAGATGTCAAAGTTTTGAATCTCACGGTCTATGACCTAATAGACCTACAGCTCAAGTGTTGTAATTTTTTTTACAGCACCTAAAAGCTAAATCCTATTTGTTGAACTGTGGAGTTTTTCTCTTTCCTCCTGTGATTATGAGAATATGGAGGGGAGAAAGAAAGAAATTACTTTTTCTTTACAATGATGGATTGTGTTATTTTGTTAATCTAGACGAGGTTAGGGTTTCTCTTGTGGGGTTGTTGCATTTGATCCAGAAAGACAAAGGTTTCTTTTGTGTGTGGAGAGGCCTATTCATCATTGTTTGGAAAGCTTAAGTGACATCTCCGTATTGGAGGGTGTAAAAGACCGAGTTTACACTAAATCCTTATTGAAGTCAAACCCCTTAAACAATATTATACACAAAGGAAAACAAAGGACCAATACACGAAGAGGTCCTCTTGCAAAGGCTTGAGTGGCCACACACATGACAAAAGTTCAATAAAACCAACCCCTTGAGATAATGTTACCCATGTAAAGGATCTTGCCAAGAGGTTGCTAGTCAACAAAGGAAAAGAATCACTACTAGAGAGGAGAAAGGCCAATTAAAAGCTGAAAGAAATATTGACCCTTTTGAGTTAGACAACCACCAACTTTTTTCCACATATTCTACCACTCTTTCAGAATCCTACTAAACATTAAAAACTCCATATTAAATAAATAAATCAGTCCATCACACTAATATTTGCCAAAAGCCAGACACCTGTGGCAATCTTTCGGCAGTGGCATCAATGGAAGGAATTGTTTATGAGGATCCATCATGACACCACCAATTATTCCTCAGACTAGGAATTAAGTAGTGTTTCAAAAACCAGCATTTATCGACAAAGCCATTATTTATTAAAATCTTAAAAAAAATCCCAACCACTGGGGTCTACTAAACTACAAATCAAGCTTTTTGGACGACGGAGATTTCGGTACCTTGTGCTTCATTGACTTTTATTTAATTCTCCAGGGAGACAACTTCTACCGATTCAAGGTTTTTACTCAACACTAATGACTTTCAAAACCCCTAGAGCGTTAACAACACTTTACAAGTAGCGGTTGTTGTTTTTTTCTGCTCTTCTTGCTTTTTTAGGGTTCTGGTGTTTGTTTGTTTGTTCCTCAGCGACATATTCCATTCAGTTCTAGGCAATTCATTCCCCTCAAAACCACCTTCACGGTGGCTGTTGCCATCACTTATTGAGGTTCCTTACAGTGTTGTTTTTTTGTCATTTGAAACCACTTTGTGCGGCCCTTAAAAGAGGTTCGACTTATTATTGATCTCTTTGAGATCATTAATGAAATTATTGCCTACTATTTATTTTTGTATTATCGTTTTCATTTGGACTTTATTGTTAAAGTACCTACTCCCTTGTGGTTATTCGATCTCATATAACCTTTTCTCATGTTAGAATAATGTATTAGGGTTTGAGGGTATTATGGTCATTGTATTATTTCTCAAAGCCTATATAATAATATGTGTGAGGTAGGCTACGTACTACAATATAACGTGCCTCCTCTTTCTCTTTCACGTAACCCTAAAACATGGTATCAGAGCCTAAGGTTTAATCCTGGTGTTTTTGATACTATACAACCTTCCCTTCCTTCTTTTTCATTTTTTTTTCTTTTCTCTTTATTTCTTTTCTTGTTCTGTCGTGGTTCATGATAGAACACATCAACCTTGAAGACCTTGCTTGCGATTAAGACTCTGGGCTGAATGCCCGTGTTCAGCGAATGATGGCGTCGAGATTAACTATCGCCGTCGTCGCCATGCTTTGCTCCGTCAATGGTGGGTTCGGTGTAGTCGGCAGAATGACAATCGTGGATCCCTGTTTTGTCTTCCCTGAGTTCCAATAAATGCTTCAGGGTGGTTGGTTGGTGTCGTCGGCGTGGTCTGTGGTGGTTGGTGCCGTTGCCGGTGGTCGGAGCAACGAGTAGGGTGGTTTGGTTCTCTCGGTGCGTGGGTTCCGGTGGACGTTGCGTTGGAGTCCTCACCGAAAATCTCTGTCGTTGCCGCCATTGTGGTCGCCGGCCCGGTCTGAGTCTCGCCGGCGAGGTTCCGGCAACTTTCGGCTAATTCCGGGTCGACCCGAATACATACGGGTCAATCCAGTTGGTTTGCCCTTCAATATTTCGGGTCAACCTGACCCGTAGTGCTCCAGACCCACTTCATTCCACATCAGGACCGGTTCAGTCAAGTTTAGACCCGATTCATCTCGGTTCAGTACCGGTTCAGCACGTTTCATCCCGGTTCAGTGTATTTCAGACCCGGTTCAGGCAATTCCAGCTCGGTTCAGGTCCGGTTCAGGCCAGTTCAGACCCGGTTCAGACCACTTCCTCACCGGCTCAACTTATTTCAGGCCGGTTCAGTGTGGTTCAAGCCAGTTGAGGCCCATTTTGGCTCGGTTCCGCATGTTTCCGACTCGGTCGAGGTTTCTTTGTACCAGTTTTTGTCCATTTTTCACAACTTATTGCTTGTGTGCTTGTGTTTTTGGACTTTCCTCTTCTTGTTGGTATACTTTGTGGTAGTTTCTATTCAGCATGACTACTCCTACTACTAAATCAGAGTTAACCCCTTCGGCTTCTGCGGGTAATATACCAGTGACATCTATGGGTCATATCCCAATGACATCTGTGAAACTAAATGGCAAAAATTATATCTATTGGGCTCGTTCTGTTGAGGTATTCTTGCGGGGGAAGGGTCTATATACTCATTTGCAATCCGACAAACCGAGTGATTCTTCTTCCACCAGCCTTTGGGACCAGGAAGACAATCAGATTATCTCTCTTATGCTGAACAGTGTTGAACCTCACATTGGCTCCTCGTGTATTTATCTTCCTACTGCTAAGGATATTTGGGATCATCTTAGTCATATGTATTCTGGTACTGGCAATATTACTCGCATTTATAAAGTCTGCAAACAATACTTTGGCCTTGAGCAAGGTGCTCAGCCTGTGGACGAGTATTACAATCAGGTTGTGGCCATCTGTAAGGAGCGCGACATGTATCAACCGCTTTCCACTGATCTACAGAAAATGGGCAAGCAGCGTCAAGATGTGGATGTGGTTCGGTTTCTTCTTGGTTTGAAACCCGAGTATGAGTCAGTTTGTGCACAGATCTTGGGTGGTTCCGATCCCCGTCTCTTCCTGAGGTTTTTTCTGTATTCAGGTGCTTACTCTATCTGATCATGGCCCTGCGTTGAATTCTGATCGTGAAGGTGATCGCGCTACTTTTATTGCTGCCCGTGGTGGTTCTGGTAGTTCCCGTGGCGGCCGTGTCAGTCGAGGTGGTCGTGGTTCTCGCGGTGGACGTGATTCTCGAGGCGGTGGTCGTACAGGCGGTCGTGGGTCTCGCAAATGCACTCATTGTGGCCGAAACAATCATTCTGTGGATTATTGTTGGGATCTACATGGCACACCATCTGGGGTTGCCAATCACGTGTCTTCTCAAGCCGATTCTCTTGCTACCTCTGGACCCCCTGCTCCGTCCAGCCTCAATGTGGAGTGTGATGTCATCTCCATTCCGAAAGATGAGTATGCTCAGTTCTTGGCCCATAAGCAAGCTTCTTCCTCTTCCACTGCTACTCTTGCTCAATCAGGTACTGCATCTCACTGTCTTTTATCCTCCACTAGCAACCCATGGGTTATCGACTCTGGCGCCAATGTACACATGACCGGTTCGTCCACTTCTCTCTCTGATTATAAATCTGTTGTTACACCTCGAAGTGTCACTCTTGCTAATGGTTCCCTCTCCCAAGTGGCCGGCTCAGGCACTACCCATTTGAGTCCTGACATTGAGTTATTATCTGTTCTACATGTTCCTGGTTTTCCCTTTAATTTGTTATCAATTAGTAAAATTACCAAAGCCCTTCATTGTTCAGTTAGTTTTTATCCTTCTTTGTGCATTTTTCAGGATCTTAAGACGAGGAGGATGATTGGTATGGGGCATGAAGTTGGTGACTTATATTATCTGGACCTCGCACCTACACCCGCCTCTCGCGCTTTGCAGTCCTCAGCCTCTGCTCTTCAATGGCATTGTCGTCTTGGTCATCCATCTCTTCCTACTTTGAAGCATCAAGTCCCAAGTCTTCGTCCTAAGTTGTCTGTGTCTTGTGAAACTTGTCAGCTTAGTAAGCATTGTCGTGTTTCCTTTCCGTCTCGAGTTGTTCGTAGGGTTTCCAGTCCTTTTGAGTTGATTCATTTTGATGTATGGGGTCCC
>FXXK01000522.1:1658-68786 GCA_900184695.1 Betula pendula | reverse complement strand
CAATTCATGAGGCATTGCCCGTTTAAAACAGTTCCTACAGCAGCAAATTCATACAAAGGATTTGGGCAAACTTCGATATTTCCTAGGTATTGAAGTTGCTAGATCTCGAACAGGTATCAACTTATCTCAGAGAAAGTATGCACTTGATTTATTAAAAGAGACAGGTCTCTTGGGTTCTCGACCAGTTGATGCTCCGATGGATCCAAACAAGAAATTATTGAAGGATGAAGGTGAATTATTTGAAGATTCTGGCAGGTACCGCCGTCTAGTTGGGAAGTTGAACTATCTCACTATCACTAGGCCAGATATCTCATATGCAGTTAGTGTTGTTAGTCAGTTCTTGGAAGCTCCTCGGGTTTCACATTGGGAAGCTGTTACTCGTATTCTTCGGTATTTGAAGAGAGCCCCTGGTCTAGGAATACTATATAGACCAAATGGACATCTTAAAGTCGAAGGTTTTACTGATGCAGATTGGGCAGGTTCTCCTTCAGACAGACAGTCTACTACAGGTTATTGCACATTCTTCGGCGGTAATCTTGTCTCTTGGAAGAGTAAGAAACAAACAGTAGTGGCCCGATCTAGTGCTGAAGCAGAGTACAGGGCAATGGCTCATACTACTACTGAGTTGACTTGGTTACAACATTTTCTTCAAGAGATTGGGTTCTCAGCTCCTACTCCTATTCCGTTATTTTGTGATAATCAGGCTGCTTTACATATTCCATCTAATCCAGTTTTTCATGAAAGGACTAAGCATATTGAGGTTGATTGTCATTTTGTCAGAGATAAGATACTCAATGGAGATATATCTACAACATTCGTGAAGTCTGGAGACCAGTTAGCAAATGTGTTTACAAAAGCTTTATGTCGGAACCAGTTAGAGTTTATTTGTAACAAGCTGGGTTTATATAATATATATGCTCCAGCTTGAGGGGGAGTGTTAGAATAATGTATTAGGGTTTGAGGGTATTATGGTCATTGTATTATTTCTCAAAGCCTATATAATAATATGTGTGAGGTAGGCTACGTACTACAATATAACGTGCCTCCTCTTTCTCTTTCACGTAACCCTAAAAAATTCATTATTGAAAATATAATATATATATACTCATATATTATTATATAAATCATTATATGAGTATATAGTTGCATAGTGTCACTGTAAGATCATTTTTTTATGGTGAGATAAAATTGATTCTTTTTTACTCCTCACTGTTCTATTATGCAGCATGAAAGATTGATTTAACTACTCCACAATTTTGTCGATTCAAGATTCAAAAAGTTAGATTAAAACAACTTTAAATTGGGTTTATTTTTTTCACTATGTTAGTTTTGTAATCAAGGCAGTTTTGCTGTATAACAAAAAAAAAGAGAGATCTATATAGTTTATGCAACTTCTGCAATTAAGGCACTTTATCTAATTTGGATTTTCTAGAATATTTCTTGGGTTTATTTTCTTTAAGTATAATTAGTTTTCTATAATTTTAGGGGATCATGATAGAACTAGGGTGGCAATTTTTGACACGACCCGGAACCCGACACGAACACGACACGAAAAAAGCCGGGTTTGGGTTTAGCTTATCGGGTTACCGGTCAAACGGGTCAACCATTTATGACCCGCCAGTTAACGGGTCAGACGGGTCAACCCGGCGGGGTGACCTATGGACCATTTAACCCGCCCAAAAAAAAAAAAAATTTGCTAAAAGCCTAAACTTCCTGAAACTCTGAATCTTCACGTTAAACCCGCACCCCTCCCCCTTCACTCCTCGTTCGATCCTCTCCCTCTCTCTCGTCTAGGACTCTGGCCCACGGCCGTCACGGCGCCGTCGATCGACTCGATCCCTCTCCCTCTCTCTCGGTCCTGGCCCACGGCGAGTCGCCGTCACGGACTCACGGCGCCCGTCGATCCCTCTCCCTCTCTCTCGTCTGGCCCACGGTGAGTCGCCGTCATCGATCGTCCCTGGCGCCGCGGTATTCTCTTCTTTCTCGGTCTGATATCTCCCGATTCTTCCCTCCTCCCTCTCCCATCTTTTCTCAATCTCCCTCTCGGTCACTGGAGCTTTTTTGTTTTGGTTCATATGGGGAGGCTGGAGCTTCAGATCTGACGTGCTGGACGTAGGAAAATGCCAACGAGTGGTTTGCCCATCAGAGATTCAGAGGGCGTGGCGTAGATCTTGGGGATGATCGAGCGGTGGGGAGGTTGGGTGAGCGTGACTTTGTCGAAGCAGTGGATGCCGTTTGCGGCCGGCACTTAGTGGCAGTATCTGTTGGGTCGGGTTGAATTTATTCAACCCGACCCGTCAACTAGTTGACGGGATGACGGCAACCCGTTTAATAAACGGGTTGACATGACATGACCCGTTTATTAAACAGGTCGTGTCCGGGTTTAGGGTTAATGGGTCAAGCGGGTTGACCCGAACCCGACTCGTTAACCCGTTTTGACACCCCTAGATAGAACCCCTTGTGCGTTTCACATTTTTGACACTAAGAACCTAATTTTCACTTTTGCAAATTAGAGACTCAAGTTCACGAAATCACGAGCATTTTAAATTTGAAACCTCCGTCCATTTTTTTCATCGAATAATAAAAAAAAAATCATATGAAATTATGTCTTCTTATCAAAATTGAAAAAACAAATAAAAATGAAAAAAAAGGAAAATAAAAACAAATAAATAAAAGAGAGAGAAGGTTGAGTCATGCCGAGCCATACTCAAATCTTTACCTTGTAGAAGATTTAAGATTCCATAAAACCCCAAATAATCCAAATTTCTAGAGTCGAATCCTGAGTCTCATTCCGAATTCCTCCTCGAGACTCCTACTCTACTATGGCAAAACTCATACTTCTTTTTAGGAGTATACAATTAGTTACAATTATTTCCTACAAACCACAACTGGAGTTTTTAGTTATTCCATTTTAGGCTGGTTGCGGTTGTCACTAATCCGAATTCCTCCTCGAGACTCCTACTCTACTATGGCAAAACTCATACTTCTTTTTAGGAGTATACAATTAGTTACAATTATTTCCTACAAACCACAACTGGAGTTTTTAGTTATTCCATTTTAGGCTGGTTGCGGTTGTCACTAATCAATCTTAAACTAGTTATTGAAACCGGTAACTAGTTTTCAAATGATGGGCCTTTTGGACCATTTTTAAATTTTTTAGACATCTTTTTGAGCTATTTTAAAGTCACTTTTTTATTATTTTTAGAGCTATTTTATACTCCAACAAAATAGAAATGACATAAAAATAACAAATGACAAAAAAAAAAAAAAAAAATCAACAACATAAAAATATATATAATTATAATCCACCCAAAACTTTCGGTTATTTGCTAATTTATGAGGACGCAAACTGAGTGAATGCAATGTACAATTCAAAATGTACTCCTACAAACTTTGATGATTTAAAACAATTTATATGTTCATTTAGTAGCTATAGTGTTAATAATTTGACCCTGGACTATCTTTTAAAATAACAAAAAGACATAAATATATATATAAACCGGTTTTTCCAAAATCTGTAACCAGTAACCGCAATCGACCTATGCGGTTATCCAATTATTTGATTACGGTTATTTCCAATTTTCTAGTTATCCAATTCTAAATGATTAATAATCGTCCCACTCATACACTCCTACTTTTCTCTCATACTTCCTTCCAAAAAGAATAAAGACATTAATCCCACAAAAGCAAGTCACAGAGGAATGAAAAGCTCAGACAGTTGAAACAACAAGGGCTTATTAAAGATAAGAGTGTCGCCATGGACGTGAAGCTTTTTATGTAATAAGCAAAAAGGCCATTTCACCAGAACCTGTCAAATAAGAAGAGAGAGTAACTCTTCAAGCAGGTTTCTGCCCTTTACCCTAATTTTTTTCAGATAAAGATTACAATCTGTATTTTCCCTTGATGATGGATGACCCATCAAAAGCTCTTCTTGCAATCGGGTATGATTCTTAATCCCACTCCTCAGCCAATTCACAGATATTTTCACCCTTGAACTGCCTATACTCTCTTTCTCAGAAAACCCCCCTCTTGCTAGGCCATTGCCTGTAATAGCCTTTTTTGACACCGGAGCTCCTTCAACAATGATGAATCCCCCTCTATTTTCTTGATGAATTTTGGAAGCCACACTGTCTGCTTTTCAAAGCAGCTAATAATCAGAGGTTTGTTACTGACAAAATTAGCAAACCTCTGTCTGTATATCAGGTTCTTTCCCAACCTGAAAATTAAGCATCAAGTTCTTGGATCACATCGAGATAGGCTCAATGAATGGTGGAATAGTCTTGGAGAATATAGACAAGAACAGGCAAGAGCAATGAATGTTGATACCTTTGTAGCACAAATATATTTTGAGTTTCTCAGTTCACCAGCTCATTATACAGGCCAAGCCCGAGAAGAATAGCTCCAGACGAAATGTTGTTCATTCAGCAGAAAAGACTAGGAAAAACATTCAGATCCATTCTCTTCTTCATAAATATGGCATCCCAGCCACCGCCATGGCTGGGTTAGTATTCATGTCACTGCTCAGACAGCCCTTAACAACAACAGCAAATCTCTCTTTTCCTTATTTCCAACCCAAAATCAAGTCTTTCTTTTTCCCCATCAAAACCCAAATCCCAATCTCATCAAACCGGATTTAAGAAACTCATTGATCTCCTCTCTTTTTCAAAGGCGAACTTCTTCAACTCCAATGCAACCTAGATCTAAACCTGAACCCGCCCAAAGCACCAATTCCTTTTTTTTCTCTCTCTCTCTAGTTTCTCTTTTTTAATGTGGTTTTGCCTCTCTTTTTTTTCTTCCTTTTTTTTTTTTCTTTTTTTTGCAGTTACATGACAGACATGCGACCACCAGTCATTGATGGTTATGGAAACAATAGGTTATTGGCAATTACACTAAATAATAGGGGGTTGCTTGATCTGAAGTTTAGGGGGGACCAAATTCACCCCATTGGAAAAGCACAATTCACCCAAGAAATCGTTCTCTTTTTCAATTCTTCTTATCTTCCCTCTAATCTCTCAAACCAGGTCTTTTATCCTTTGCCTATCCACTACAACAGTACAACGAGCTACTTACTTTTCCAGCACTTCTCCGCTTCACATCTAAACAAATCTCACCATTTCCCTTGCAAGACAGCACTATATCTGAAGGATTTTCGTAGCTGTCCATCATTAATTACATGACATTTTGGTACAAAAATTTGTTCTGCAATCAAAATTTCAGAAGTTGACACATGTAATGCGAGAACAAGAATCCAACAGCTCAAAAAGGATTCAGATATATACACAAAAACATGAGAAATCAAGCAGTAGAACCTATGGTAAAATTTTACATCCATACTATGGGTCCATCATGATTCACATTTATGAAAGTTTAATACATAACACTTACATTTTCTGCACTCTTTTTGCATCTCACAAAAGTTTTGGGCCTCTAGCATGATCGAAGCTGATACTAAAACTTATGATTCTAATATCTCACAGTTATTATCAAGTAACTAGAATGATTATCCAAGAAACTTTCGTCCACTAGAAAAATGGTTACACATGCCAGGGTAATCACAAGAGCATGAATGGACATCATAGCCTCAAATCAGGTATTCATTAAGGAAGTAGAGGTTTTCTTGTATTCTATGACAAATTGAACTCTTTTCACACCACTAAATTGCAAGAACCAAAAAGATTAACAGTGAAATAAGAGAAGAAAACTACCACAACCATATATAGAAAGTCCAAAACAAAATCATGGAAAGTCCCTAATGTTCCATTGAAGAGCAACATACTAACTAAGAGTACAATTATACGAATTTACCCAAATAATGAATTTACGAATCAAATATCCAATCACTCTAAATGCTCAAAATCAAATAAAGTGGGCAGACTCGACCTTAGACCCTGAGTATGGAACATCACAAACTATACAAAAAAAAGCATCCAAAAGTAATTGTCTCAGAAAGATATGACAAAGAAGTTAATGATTTTCGATCAATTTCTTGTAATTTTATTAACAAGGCAGATAAATATGACAATTGAAGCATAATGAAAGTCAAAACCAAACAATGGTAGAACAAGGTTTTGTCCTACCTATTTATTGCCTTGAGGGCTGTCATGAAGTGAACTACTACTTCCTCGACCAGAAGCCTGTAGAGGAACAGCACAACACTGAAATGAAAAATTGGACATTGTCGTCGATTCATTGGAACAACTTATAACCAGTCCAGCAGCCGAAGCCTGATTGACCAGGTGAAACCCATCAAGAGTTGCTTTGGGCCTACGGTTTCTCCTACAATACTTGAACAAATACCTATTAGGCTTTCCTTTGTATCTTTCATCCTCAGACCGATTTGCAGAATCCATACTGTTGTCATCTCTATCTGAGTTGAACAGCTTAATTGAAAAGCTCACCTTTCCCTCCTTCATCGGCGCACCCACATTCTCACTCTCACAATCCTTCCTTCCGTCTGGCTTCGGACAATCCATATCCGTTGAAGAATCACCATCATGATACAAGTGTTCTGAAACGCTTTTGTTCTCAGTACAAACTTCACGAATAGGATTCCGCAAGCTCGACCCTCTAACCAACAAATTTCTCGAAGTCCTTGTTGAGCTATTCATCGCTCGGTGCAACCGAATCGCCATTTCTGCATCATCAACAACCTCATTTCTCCTTGCAACAAAATCAAGAGCATTGGTGGCCAGCTCCACCGCTCTCCTCGCCACTACGGCTTTCCTCAGCGCCTCCTGTCTAGCCATAGCCGCCGCCTCAATCTTCTTCTCTGCCACGCAATTTGCGTCCTCCGCCACATCTTTCAACGACTTCGTACCATCCAAAGCCTGATCACCACTCTTGTCTTTCCTCCTAATCTTCCTCCTCCTCCCTCTCGACGCCGCTATCGGCCTGGGCACCCAACAATCCACGCACACCGAAAACTCCTCACCCGAGCTGGAATATGACCACGGCGCAACGCTTCTATACTTCACAAAACAATCCCTGTGGACGCGGCGTTTGCACTCGCCGCAACCGAAACTCTCGCCGGCGAAGGATTCTTGGAAACAATAGGAGCAAATTTTGGACGACTCCACGCGGACTATACATTTCTTGCATAGAAGAACGACGCGCCATTCGCTGTATAGGGTTTGGAGTCTTTGCTTACCGTTAGCGGCGTCGGTTCTGAATCCACAAGCGTGGCATTCGGATAGATTGGGGAGGACCCTGGTTTTCTTTAGGGCCGGGTCGGGCTGATCGGACGGCGTGGGGCTTCGGCTTCGGCTTCGGCTTCGGGCTGGGGCGTTGTTTGTCTTGGGGGAGGAAGAGAGGAGCCGCTTGCGGGGAGGCTGAGCTGAAGAAGAAGACGAAGACGAAGAAGAAGTAGGCGGTTTCTTGATCCTCTCCGGCGGTTCTTCTTGTTGTTTCTTGATCTTCATTGTGCTCGGAAGCCCGATACGAGTTGCAGGGGATTATGGGTTTCTACAGAACACGGATTGGCCTGGGTTGAGATTTTGGGGATTAGGGTTTTGATTTGTTAATTACACCCAGATGTGACATACGGAGTCGTATGGCTCACGTGACGTGTAGTGCGAGTGGGTAAGAGACAGCGGATTTAAGTTTAGAATTTTATTTTGAAAAATTATATCCATTATTATTTTATTTTGACTTTTAAGTTTTAACATCCTAATTTCCTATTTCATGATTTTAAGTTTGGAAAAAATCATATTTAGTTATCTAATTAGAATTTAGTTCTTAGATATTTAATTCCAAGAATAAGGTCTTTTAAGTTTTATCCATGTTTTAAATAAGTATTTTTACCATTTTATCGTCAAAGTTAACAGTTGTCATCTGTCGTGAGTATCTCATTTAATACATTAGTGTTCATCTCAGTAACCCAATATCAATGCCATGTTAACAACTTCCATATCAGCTATAACAAAATAAAAATAAAAGAAAAATGCTTCATTCACATTTTTTTTATCTATCTTTGAATTTTTTTTTTTAGCCTTAAAAAAATAAAAAAGATGAAGATAGACCAAAAAGATGTACACGTTGCATTCCTCAAAATAGAAAACAAAAACAAAGGAAATGGCACTGGGCCTATTTCATTGCTGTTTTGAAAATTTGTTTTCTGTTTCCAAAACAGCAAAATGTGTGTATGTACTGTTGATGTACATTTGGCAAACCGTTTAAAAACAAAAACAAATGAAAACGAAAACACCAAAAAATAAAATTTTTGTAACACTGATACATTTTGAGCTTTTTTTTTTTTTTTTTTTGTTTAGCTGTTGGGTTGTTAATGGTTCGTTGGGTTTGGGTTGTTTGGTATGGTGATGTTTTGAGATTTGGTTCTTTTTATGGTATTAGTTTTTTGGTTTTTAGTTTTATGTATATTGTTTTTTTTACCGGATGGAATAGCGAGTTATCCAAATTTGGATGTTCATTTTTTCTATCTCTTACCCAGTTCAACGAGGAGATTATTATTATGGATAATTTTTTTTTAATGTCATTTGTTAATATTTGTGTTTTGTGTATTTATAGTGATAGTTTATATTATCTGTTTTGGTGTATTATTATTTGGATGTGTTTGTGTACATATATTATGCAATCGTTGGGTTAGATGAATGTATAATGTCAGGGGATTATATATGATTATTTACATACTTAAATTAATATTAGTATAATAATGACATAAATGATAATATTATATAACATATATTATAAATTATTTAATATACTTATAAATTATAACGTATAATATTATAGCATATAAGTATAACATATAACACATAACATACAGTTTTAAATATACTCAAAAATTATAACATATACTTATAATATATAACATAAATTATTAAATATACTTATATATATATATATATACTAATATATATATATATATATATATATATATATATATATAAACACATATGAACTTGTTTATGAACATTAATTGGTCAAACTAAGTTTAAATGAGTATGCATCGTTTAATAATCAAGCCTATTTTTATGTTCATGAACAATCTATTTAATTAATAATTGAGTCGAGCTCAAATATATTCCCCCGAATAGCTTTGTTTATTTACAGACTTCTGCTTCACTTCCATAGTAATTTATATTTCTCTTATATGTTTTGCTGAGTTCCATTATATATATATATATTACCATTTTGATTGGTTTTGGGTCTCAGATTTCAGTTTATTTTTTTATATTGGTTGTTACAAATTTTCTAATAAATTAGTGTGTGAGAAAAGAAATTATTTTTAGAACCGTTAAAAATCATAAGCTGTGTTTGTAGGTTTTCCCCAATTGTAGATTATGGCCTCCACTGCACCATTGCTGAGTGACAAGAATACATTGTACCTTTCAATTAAGCTTAAACTTAAGCCAGTAATTGCAAACCTACATCTTCTCAAATTCACATGTATGTTGCTTCTATACAAGATGGTAATATTATAGAAAATATCACTCCTAAAATTTTCCATTGGAGAGTGTATCTAATAACATATTGCAACTCCCTCATTCCTTTTGGATTTTGGGGAAGCTAAAGCGCATCAAATTAAACTTAAAGAACCTATTATTAATTTGTCGGCATCTTATCAAAAAAAGAAATTGCAAGAATATAAACGTTGGTCAAGATATTATAAAATTTGCAAAAATATTCATGTTTGAATCTTTGAAAAAAAAACTATTTTGAGAATTTTGAAAGGATTTAATAGAAAATCTTAACAGATGGGAAATATTGTAACTAATTGGAACTTCGATACACTTGATTGTGAGACTTTGAATTTTGAGAGATATTGCAAAATGGATGACAATTCAGAGGGGTTAGGTGAAGTAATCCCTTGAAAATAAGTCATTTCATAGTCAAGTTTTTTTTTTTTTTGGTTCATCTAACGATGTATATAGGGGTGCACAACCGGTTGCGGTTGCCAACCGGTAGGCCAGTTGCGGTTGCCAATAACCGGTTTCAATAACTGATTATTCATTACCGCTTAATAACCGGTTATTAACCGATAACCAATTTTAATTTTATAGGTCTTTTAGTCCCTTTTTCCGCACAAAGCACGCAGCCCTTCCTTCTCTCTCTCTCTCTTTTTTTTTTCTTTCTTCTCTTCTCTTCTTTATTTTCTTTTCTTTTCTCTCTCTCTCTCTCTCTCTCTCTCTCTCTCTCGCAAGACAAAGGGAGCATTGCTGACTATGTTTGTTTCGTGAAAAGCGGAGGAGGCTTCCCCCCTTTTTAAGCTGCTTGGGGACCATGTGGTCCCCACTTCTTTCACAGTTGAGAGAGGGAGCATCGTTAATGAGGGGGAGCCTTCCCCTCGTGAAGATGCCTTGAGAAAAAATATGTAAATTTATATAGAAAAAAATGGCTGAACTATTCTTCATAAAAACAAAAAGATAAAAAATTACATAGAAAAAATACATTCGGTGTTAAATTAGTTTTTAAATTATTATTATTATTATTATATATAAACCGGTTACCTGATTAATAACAGGTTTTTCAAAACCAATAACCGATAACAGCAACCGGCTTAGCCGGTTATCTGATTATCTAATTGCAGTTATTTTCGGTTTTTCAGTTTGTCCGGTTATCCGGTTATAAGCGGTTAATAACCGCCCCGCTTGTACACTCCTAGATGCATATGATGCTAAGTAGTGAATATGTTGTCATGTAATTTAAAAAATTTAAATGACAAACATTATGTATACTGTTAAATGCAACAAAATAAAATTTTGAGGAAACTTCATTTAACTCCCTAAGCTTTCATCGCTTTTGCAATATTCTCCCAAAATTCAAAAAATCTCAATTTAGTATGTCAATTTTTTTTTTTTTAGCAATCTCAACCCTCTGTTAGGATTTAACAAAAAAATCCTAACGGAAAACATTAAATTTACCAAAATACTCCTGTATTTTTTTTAAAAAAATAAAACTTTGAAAAAAAAATTAATTATAATTTGATAGAATTGGACTAGTTCAACCCCCAACAACAAACCACAATAGCAATATATATATGAAATTTAAATTGCGATGCTAATCAATAAACAACACATCCATAACACAAAGATTTGTTATCGAAGTGGGAAACTTTAAGAACAAATCAAAGGGAAAAATCACTGGGGCAGCCAAACTTGGGATATCACTATTATGAAAAAAATCCAAAATACAGATACAAGGAAACTTACAACCCCTTTGTAAATCCTAGACTCTGTATGACAACAAGCTTTTTACTTGCCTTCAAGCTAGTCAATCTTCTTCAAGTTCATTTTCTCACTGACTCCTTCGGTAGGCTCTTTGATGGTCATGTATGGTATGATTTGAAACAACTCAAAATGAAACCCTCAAACGGTGAAAAGCTTCAAGCTTTTAAGAATCTTCACTTGGGGAAAAAAAGGTAAGGGAAACTAAACGTCTAGAACGAATCTAGGAACAATGATCTTTTAGTCTTCCTCACCAAGAATACACATCCAAAGCTTGCTAGAGAGCTTTGGGAAAAAAGAGACAACCCAAAAAAAAGTCAGATCTGGAAATATATAGAGCATGTTTGGCAAAGGTAGGGGGTTTCACTGTTCATAGGTTTTGTTAAACCCAAAAAAAACATTCCCACTTTTTATATCACACCAACCACTTTTTAACAACTTTTTTTTTTCATTTTTTATTACTATTAAAATAAAAAAATTCACTAAAAAACAAAAAATTTCACGTTTTCATACAAAAAATTTACAACATTCTTCCTACTTTATATCACATCAAAAGTCAACAATTCACCAACCTCAACCCATAACCTTTGCCAAACATACCCATAGTCTTATTTTAAAGTGCAATAGACCCTCATTTGTCTTATTTTAAAGTCAAAATAAGACAAATCACAAGAGATGTTTGTTGTGCGAATAATTTTTTGGGACCCAAAGAAGAGGGAGGGCCCATAGTTGTTCAAGTATTAAAAAAAACAAAATGGCCCAATTACGAAAGAAGGTTCCCCAAGCACATGTTAACGGACCAACAAAAGAGGGGCTTACTTGTGCTACTTTCAAACAACAATCTATTAAGAGATTGTTGTTGCACGGACACAAGTCTAACACCTCAAAAATTTAATTAACTTGTAATTAAATTCGTGGTTCATCTCTCACCCTTAACTATACAAATTAAGACTCAAGAATACCTCATTTCTCTTTAAAAAGAGAATGTGTAAAAATCGACTTAAGAATTACCATGTTCACAAGATTAAGTCATTCAAACTTGATTAATCCGTAGTAAACTACCCATAGGGTATCCAAATCAACTAACTAGCGACTGACTGAATCCCCTACTTAACCATTTATCAGAGTAAACAACAAAATAGTTGATCTAAGTAATACACGATTCTATCATCAATGAATAAGGGCATAGAGCGATACATCTAGAAAATCAAACTTGAATATCTCGACTGCCGTCTCAAAATTGTATTCCCTATGAGACTCCCAAGCGGACAAATTCTTGAGGGTTTGTAAAATACCGGAGTATTTTACAGAGAATGGAATAATTGAGTAAGTCTGCTGACTTAGTAAGCAATCTTTTTTTTTTTTTTTTTTTTTTCAAGGGTGATGTATAAATAATGCCAAAAAGATGGTTGTAAATTAAACATGATATTTTTACAAATGGCGTGCTCAACCTCTATTATTATGCCCTTAACAAAAAGGTATTTGGTTTTTAGAGAGTAGCATAATCCCGGCAGCTAAACATCTAAATTTTAATGCACGAAATATGCTTCACAAATATAATATAATTAGGGTTAATTACCGTTTCCCCCCATGAACTACCAGCCATTTCCCAATTGCCACCATTAACTGACACTTGTCCCATATTGCCCTCTTGGACTACCATTTAGTTACCTTTTGCCCCCTTCCGTCAGTCAACCGCGTTAAATCAGACGGTCAACCCTTCACGTGCGCGTCACATGCCGTCTTATGAGTTTTACTTCCCATTTTACCCTCGCTTTGCCTTTTTGATTGACGACTCTGCCCTTCAGTTACGAGTTCCAACAACTGCATAAATATCTTGACATGGTAATTACTCTTATACCCTTATATGAGTGATATCGTACTATTTTGACCCTTATCTATGTGGTTAAAAGTCTGATCTACCCCGGTAAAAGGGAGTATTCTCACTCGTGTTCTTTAGTAAAGGCAGCCGTATACAACACTTAGAAAATTTAGTTCATTCCAAACATTCACTTTTCGTCTTCTAGAAGTGGAACCCTAGATCTGCTACAAACTCACGTGTGAAGGAAGAGAAATACAGTTACTTTCGAAGGGCTTGCACTTGAAACCCCAGATCTGCACCACTGTAAGTATTGTTCCATCTTTTTTGTTTATTTTGTGTAACTTGTTGTCGGAGTGATAGCAACATATGTTGGGTTTTTTTTTCTGAAGTGGTCCCGCGGTCCCGCATTGTCTAGGTTTTAATGTAATTTTTATGCATTATTTTTGCGATAAAGTACCGTGCATTGTTCATATGTTGGTTTTTTTTTCCTGAAGTAGTCCCCCATTGTGTCGGTCTTGTGCGTGCTTTATTTTAGTTTCTCTTCTTCGTGTGTCTCTTTATCTGAAGTGGTCCCGAATTAATGGTAGTGCATTGATTTTTTTTTTTTTGTTTTATCTGTTGTCCATACCTATTAAATGTTTTCTTTGTCTGTTGAAAATTACTTGCTTTCCATTATTTTATAGTCATTGTCCAAACTTTAATTGAAACTGTCTGTTGACCATCCCCATTAATTTATTTGCATAATGTTGGAATGTTTTATGTGTAGGGTCATACACTTACAGAATGGCTAGTGAGGATGTAATTTTTAGGGTACATTTTGGGGGTAGGTTTGATAGGTGTTTTAAGTGTACATATGTTGGTGGAGATATAGGGTTGTTTGATGAACCGTATGACTTAGACTGTCTATCATTTATTGAAATCCAAAGGGTAGTTAGGAAATTTGGATACCAACCAGGTGACCTGATTTACTATCGTGAACCTGATAAAGAATTAGATGATGGGTTGGTGCTTATAACATCTGATGATGATGTTGTGAAAATGGCTGACTACTTTGAAGGGCATAAAGTCGTGGTGTTGTACACAGTCTCACTTGCAGATGCTAATGAACAAGTAGATGCAAATGCTGGTGAGGTAGTAGAGGATGAGGATGAGAGTAGTGATTATGAGGAAAGAACCAGGAAAATTGTAAATGACCCATTCTGGAAGTCATTGATTAGCAGTGAGGATGATGCATGGGATGATGGGGCTGAACTAGAGGCTGGTACATCCACCCATGGAGTGGGCACTTCAACATGTGAATCCCGTGGGGAGGGTAGTGATGAGGATGTTGATGGGGAGGGTGAGGAGGAGGATGTTGATGGGGATAGTGAAGAGGATGATGATGTGGAGGGTGAAGAGGATGATGTTGATGTGGAGGGTGAAGATGAGGATGTTGATGTGGAGGGTGAAAAGAAGGATGGTTATTATGATGATAGCCAAGCTGCTGCAGAAGACAGCACTGAAGGTGGTGTCTCAAGGAAACCTGCTGGTTGGGGTGGCCAAATGTTAGAGGATGAGGAAGAGGATGAGGTGTCCTCTAATTTGGCTAGGAGTGATATTTTGGTAAGTCCCCCTAAAAGTGATGAGGAGAATGATGTGGGGAGTAGGCCTAGTTGTGTTACTAGGACTTCAGAGTTTATTGATGTTGACATGGAAGACCCCAAATTGATTGTTGGTATGACCTTTAATTCGGCGATGCAGTTTAGACAAGCTGTGAGGGAATACAATCTGTACAGAGGGAAGGATGTTAAATTTACTAAAAATGATGGGGATAGGGTGATTGGAGTTTGTATGAGTAAGAGTGAGGGTTGCCAATGGAGAGTTTATGGTGCATTGGTACAGGATGAGTTAACCTTCATGATTAAATCATTGAATCCTAAGCACCAGTGTACAAGAAAATACAAGTCTTCAATTGTAACATCTAGTTGGATTGCTAAGAGGATGATCCACAAATTTAGGACACAACCTAACTATCCAATAAAATCACTCTATGAGGATGTTAAGAGGAAATGGAATGTAGATGTTAGTAAGAAACAACTATATAGTGCTAGAGCGAAGGCAAAGATACAAATAGAAGGCAAGCAAAGAGAACAATACAATCGGCTTTGGGATTATTGTGCAACTGTGAGGCAAACAAATAGAGGGAGCTCTATGTTTTTGAAGGTTGATAGGCCAACTATGGAGCTGCCACCAACTTTTCAAAGATTGTATATGTCTTTGGCAGCATGCAAGGAAGGTTTTAGGGAGGCTTGTAGGCCTGTGATAGGAGTTGATGGCTGTTTTCTAAAGGGACATTTCAAAGGGCAACTGTTGGCTGCTGTTGGAAGAGATCCAAATGACAATATCTATCCCATCGCTATTGCTGTTGTTGAGGCTGAAACTAAGGACAGTTGGTCTTGGTTTCTAGAGACTCTAATTCGTGACCTTGGTCCACCTCGGTTAGGTGGGTGGACATTTATATCAGACAGACAAAAGGTATGTAGTACATGTATTTCATTCTCCAAAAGTTGTATAATATTCACCAATTTTCTGTTAACTGACTTTTGACATTTTATTTGTTTGATTTGTGCCAAAGGGGTTGATTCCAAGTTTTGAGGCAGTTTTACCTGAAGCTGACCATCGCAAATGTCTGAGACATCTTTACGCCAACTTTAGAAATGAAGGCCACAAGGGTTTGCGGTTGAAGGACAAGTTGTGGAAGATAGCTTCAACCTACACGGTTCATGGATTTCTAAGGGAAATGGAGGAGTTGAAACAGATGAGCTTACCTGCTCATGCTTACTTGGAAAAGCTGGACCCGCGTGGCTGGGCTAGGGCATTTTTCAACACCGCTCCCAAGTGTGACATGCTTATGAACAACATCTGTGAGTGCTTTAATGCATACATTGTCAAGGCCCGAGACAAACCAATCCTTACAATGTTGGAGATGATCAGGAAAAAACTAATGAAGCGGTATCAAATGAAGAGGCAGGGAATAAGGACATATGTCGGGAACTGGTGCCCGAAAATATTAGAGAAGTTGGAAGAATGTGGAAAGGATTCTGCACATTGCATTGCGACCTACGCTGGAAAAGGACTATTTGAGGTGGAGTGTAAGGGTAAACAGTTTGTGGTTGATTTGTCGCATGGTTCATGTGGGTGTAGGCAGTGGGACTTGTCTGGCATTCCATGCCCACATGCAATATCTGCTATATTGTACGATTCGTCAAAACCTGAAGACTACTTGAATCCATATTTTAGTGTTGACATGTACAAGAAGGCTTACGACCCCATGATTTACCCAATGCCTAGTGAAGAACAATGGGTGAGGACCAATGAAGACAAGGTTGAGCCACCAGTTTACAGACCTGCCGTGGGAAGGCCTAAGAAATTAAGGAGAATGGGTCCTGATGAGCCAAGGAATCCATATTGTATCAGATGTTCAAGGTGCAGGGAGGTTGGCCATAACAATAGGACCTGCCCTAGTAGGAAGAATGTGTCCACTTCAAAAAGACCGCGGAGAAGTGTACCCACTAATGCAACTGAGCTGAGCTTTAGTGATGTAAGTAAATCCCCAATATATCACTAAACTATTCACAACTGCTTTTATATAATACAATATTCACTGTTTTATGGTGCACTGTTTTATAGATTCCTTCCCAACCAAGTGCATGTGAATCACAGCCTACACAAGTACCAATGCCTGCAACCGAGGTAACTGGCCAATTGAAACATTGTTTTCTCATGCATGAGACTAAATTAGGATGCTGATTTTGTCACTGTGTTGCCAGAGTGTACAACCTACCGAAGAGAGCATTTCAAGGCTCGGTAAGAGACAAGCATCAGCTGCTGAAGAGGTAATTTGTATGACTTAATTAATTGTTCTTCTTACCAATTATTCATATTTAATGGTGATTTTCATATGCATGCAGACTCCTATTAGCAAAAGGACGAAGACAACATGTGGAAGAAAAAAACACTCTGGAATATCAAAGGGACCTCAGCCTCCACAGGTGATTTGCATGTACTTGTTCACAATTTTTTTGTTCCATTGTTTAATGACAAGTTGACCAAGCAGTTGTTCAATTATTTCTGGAAAGGAATTCCACATGCAGTGAAAGGGAAAGGTCAGATACAAGGGAGTAAGGGTAAAGATCCGAATGATGCAGGTACTCAGCCTCCAAAGACTCCACATGCCACACTGCCATCAACTGGTACTGGTGTAAGAAAAAAAACTTTGGGAGTGAAAAGTCCAAGTTTAACAACTATCCGAAGGTCTAGTAGATTGTTGTGTGAAGGTGTTCCAGTCCCTGTAGTGACAGCTAACAAAAAGTCATCAGCCTCTAATGATCTGACTAGACAAGTTGAGAATGCACCAAGGACATCAAAAAGGCTGGTTGTGCCCACAATTGAAAAGGGAATCGAGCAAATGGAGGCAAAGAAGAGAAAGAAAAGACCTGCATGGCAATATTGACTTTTGTTGTGTAACCTGTTGTTGATATTCTAGGTTTTATGGGTGTTTGCTTATGACACTGATTTTGAGTAAGGGATGGACATGTTGGTTGTAACTATTAGCAGATTTATGGTTTTTGCTTATGACAATGATTTTGAGTAAGGGATGGACATGTTGGTTGTAACTATTAGCAGGTTTATGGTGTTTGCTTATGACATTGATTTTGAGTAAGGGATGGACATGTTGGTTGTAACTATTAGCAGGTTTATGGTGTTTGCTTATGACATTGATTTTGGAAGGCCATAATGAACTGCAGGTAACCAATGAATTGTATTTGAAACCACAACATTACATGCACCACGTATTGCACTTGGTACATGCAAATTGGTGGTACACATCCGTATACATGCACCACATAATTTCAAATAGGTAACATAAATAGGTATGAATTGAAAATGCTATGAACCGAATATTAAATTTTTACGGGAAACAAAAATAAGAACAACAATAACACTTGTTATCTAATAGAAAAGGATCCCAAAGGTAAAAGGTTTAGTTTACTTTGTGGGAGCCTACAAGATAGTTTTAGTTAATTAAACACTCTTCATCGGGCTCTTCGACTGTGTTCATGAGGCTGCACTAATCAAGATTAGGTTCCAAAACTTTGTTGAGCACTGTAGCTCAAAAAACCTAATAAAAAAATGTTTTTCATCTTCTCTCTCTCTCTCTCATACTTCAACTCTTTTTTCTTTGTAAAGACTATTAGAAAAACATAAAAAGAAAATGACCAAAATAAAAAATAAATGAATTTTTTTAAATATGACAGTACAAAAATAACAAATTTTTAAAAATGTGATTGTTATGAAATGATAAGGTTTCAAAAATATGATTGTTAGATAAATAATAAAGATTAAAAAAAAAATAGATAATGAATATTTAAATAGAATAGTGAAAGTTGTAAGCTTGGCATGAGATGAGCCGAATATAAGTTCTTTTGAAAAGTTGTTAGCTAAAATGAAAAAGTGATATTTTAGTTAAAATTTAGCCAAACATTTGTTGAGCTATGTTTGGATTAAACATCCCAAAATTAACCCAAACACATTAAGCTAATACATTAGTCATTGGATTAAACATTGTCAACTCTTACAATAAAAGTTTAACAGTGAGGCAAACATCACAAAATTAATCCAAACGCTAATACATTAGTCATTGGATTGAACATTGTCAACACTTATAATAAAAGTTTGACAGTGAGGCAAACATCACAAAATTAACCCAAACACATTAAGCTAATACAGTAGTCATTGGATTAAACATTGTCAACTCTTACAATAAAAGTTTGACAGTGAAGCAAACACCACAAAATTAACCCAAATACATTTAAGCTAATACATTAGTCCTTAAAAACATTTTCAATACTTAAAAGAAAAATAAAATAGGAAATTCATGGTAGCTGTTTATAGGGGAAATTTCCATTACATGCACCATAATATTTGCCCCCAAACACAGATACAAAAACAACAAAAAAAAAAAACCACGAAAATGTCAAGAGTAGAGAATGTGCTTTTCTCAGTTTGACTTGATTCTCATTCTTGGATGCTTCAATCTCCAACTTTTTCTTCAATTCTGTAACGTCACTATTTAGCTTCTCGTCCCTGTGTTGCAAACGGTCCAACACTCGTTTAACATGGTCACACATGTCAGTATCGTTCCATTGGAAAAATCCACATGACCGACCAACCTATTCAATTTAGAGGCCGTATCAGAGATTAGTCATCTACAATGTACAATTTTTATAAAAAAATTCTCGGCTTTAAAAAGTTAAACCCTAGATCGATCTAATTTTTGTTTAGTATTTTTTTTAAAAAAAACTAAACAAAAATTAACCTATTATGCTCCGGATCTACATTGTACAGGTTCATGAGAGAAAAATATGTCTCATTATGGTCCGGATATAGGATTTAAAAGTTCATGGAAAACAAAGATTGACCTTTTAACTATCATTTACGAAAGGGTTGAACGACCAGACAAATTTCCCCAACGGGAAGTAAAGACCAGAGAAATCCCCAAAAAACCAAAACAAAAAAAGAACAAAAACTTACATCATAATTAACGCATCCGTAAAACCTCCGTCCGAAATTTTCCTTAGTAAAGGAAGTCTTCAAACACGCAGGTACTCCACAACGACACATGGGCTCCCCAGACGTTGCTTCACTCTTTAGTGAACAGGACATTTTGCAGAGCTACACGCAGGTAAGAGAAACTTTGGGACTGAATGTTGAAGAAGAAAGACTCTGGCAGCTCCTTCTCATTTATTGTCTTCTCCTTTTTCGTTTATATCGTTCATGTGGGTGTCCAAAACGTTGAGCTTCAATCAAAAAGGCAAAGCGAGGGTAAAATGGGAAGTAAAACTCATAAGACGGCATGTGACGCGCACGTGAAGGGTTGACCGTCTGATTTAACGCGGTTGACTGACGGAAGGGGGCAAAAGGTAACTAAATGGTAGTCCAAGAGGGCAATATGGAACAAGTGTCAGTTAATGGTGGCAATTGGGAAATTGCTGGTAGTTCATGGGGGGAAACGGTAATTAACCCATATAATTAATTGTATGTCAACAATATGGTCTACCCGAGACATTACCCTATTTTCAGTAGAGTTTGCGTGTTTCAAGGAATTTTTAGTACAATTTTAGTACCCCGGACATTGTACAAACATACCTTCTTATACTAGCAGTTCGATCAAGTTCGATCGGGATGACTACACTAACTAGTAAAGCCGTAACGATGACCTCACTTGAAGAATGGTGTGCTGGTCACAAATTCTTAACCATTAGATCCAAGACACTCATCATTCATAAAAGAAGCTTTTGACCATAGAATTAACTTGTATTAATAGTAATCACATGACCGTTCTACTAGACATATCAGTGTACCATAACATTACTATGCATATATTGTTTATTTATTCCAAAAATAACGATATTTATATGAGCAAATAGTGTCATGTTATAAAAGTTATAAACTTGATTATAAAAAGGAATGTGCTCAGTCATCGGATATATTGCACTTTTAAATTTGCAGTTTCATATTCAGTTATTTACTTATCTCGATTGCTCATCTGATGCCTTAGACATCTCGTGCTCCCACTCACTGCGAACACTACCCAACAACACACTAAGAACGCTATCGTCTAATAACCGTGGAGTATGTGTGTTTTTTGCCTTAAAAATCATAATTTTGACAATTCTGGTCACTATCGAACGTTGGACACGAATGTCGAACGTTCATTCTTAAGGATCAAACGTTCGATCAAGAACAGTGAAACGTTCGATGAAATATCAGAATGCTCAAATGCTTAAAAACTCCCACCAAATCTAACCACAACTATACCTAGACTTAAAGCAGTGTTAAGCAATACAGTAAACATATTTTTAGAAGATAAAACACAAGGTCGACCATTTTATCAAAACTATTTGGAAATATTAACATAAAGGTCTCTAAATCTTTAAGGCATGCTTTGAAGACAAAAACATGGTTATAACTTACGTAAAATAATAAAATTCAACATGGATAGAAGTATGAATTTGAAGGTTACCTTTGGAGAAGATAATATCTTTCAAATAACCTTCCCCCAAAGATCCTCCTCTAAGTTTTTGAAATGAGTTTCTAGAGTTTCTGGGTGAGCATAAATGATTTTTACAGAAGGGTAGGGCATATTTTATAGGAAAATGGGGTGAGTTGATAGTCCCCTACGAAAATCCATTTTGAGACATGATCAAACGTTTGATGTACGACATCGAACATTTGATTGGACTATTACCTTGCAGTTCTAGGGTTTTTCATCGAACGTTTAATAAAAGCATTCAACGTTCCATAAAAGTTCATCGAATGTTTGATGTACTGTACTGACACCTGTCCGTGCACGCGCAAGCTTGCAGAGAACGTGACTGTATTGTTCATCGAACATTTCATGGTATCCATCAAACATTTGATGATTGTCTTTTTTGAAAAATATATTTTCAATGCTTTTCAAAAGGAGTGGGTATTTTTAATAAGAATCTTTTGTCGAATAATTTAAAAAATTCTTTTAAATATTTTTGGGTATTACAACAAGGCTGCTAGACGAATGCAATTCCATGGAGTAGCATTGATGAAAGCTTAAGGATTAATCTTACACAATCAAAAGATTGTTGAACGACCATGATCCACCAAACGACACATGTAGAGGCCTATTGCCCGATCAAAATGTAATTGTTGAGAGCCCATGATGTAGGTAATGTATTATGACTAGAAATGTGTGAATTGCTGATAATCTATGGCTCATATTGTAACGCTAAAAAAATTCAATCGCATAAAAATAATAATCAAACATTCCCAAAATACATGAAATAACTTGTTAAAATGCTTGGTTATAAGATACAGGAGTACCCTAGAGAAAATGAACCATGAATAGGAAAAGAAAAAGCCCTAGCCTCCCCTGAAAGAAATAAGTATTTGAAAAAAATGACAGTGGATAACTTGAAATGGGGGCAGAGACTATACTGATATGATTTAAGTCATTTATGCATTCTAGCAAGACATCGAATGTTCTACTCTTCTTTGTCAAACATTCGATTTTTGAAGAACGAACGATCGACCCTTATAGTCGAACGTTCGACAATGGCCATAAAATGCATGATTAAGGTTTTAATGATACATTAATGCATATATTGCATGACTAGAGTTCTGATGTGTTTAGAATAGCATTTTTAGTGTATTGTATGTGCATGTTTCGCAGTAGCGGAATTTCGAAATGTTTGTAGTTTTGATGAGTGTTTGAGGTATGTAACTGATTGCGAAACTGTGTACATTTAATAAATGATATGTTAACGGACTGAGCATGTTTTATTTTATATTATGAGCTTACCAATTTTATAACATGTTTATAACTGTTTCAAATGGATAATTGCTTATATATTCTTATTTTGAAATGAATGAACAATATTTGCATTGTATGACATGGTTTTCGGTCTTGTATAGAATAATGGCCATGTGCTACCATTATATAGGCTTGACCCTTTGATCAAAGAGATTTACTTTTATGTTTGTGTAATACCCTGTGTAGTTAAAAACAAAATATTTTAACTCGAGTCACTATATAACTCGAATTAAATCAAGAAATGAATGTTCATCTTAAACAGTGAAACGTTCATGTACAATCAAAATACATAAAAGACTAAAAACTACTCCTAAAACTTACCACTCATAGAACCTAAACTTCTTATTAGTCACATGCAATTGTGCTAGGACGCATTAACGCGATAAAACATGAAAGTACACATAAATCCCTTATTATTTCGAAAGCTTAATAATTTGTACATAAAACATTATAAACTTTAACATGCTATTTTAAAAATCATAAAACACATGATAAACAATATGATGTGTAAGATATTAACATGCAAAAAATAAAACAAGGATTCAGAAGTTACCTTTTTTGAGGATGAATTCCATGATTAGAGTTTTATGTGTTTTGGGTAGCACTCTCAGCATATTATTTGGGTATGTTTCGCAGTAGCAAGATTGCAGATGTCCAGAGATTCGGATGAGTGTTTGAGGTAAGTAACTAAGTATAAAACAGTGCTTGTTAAAGTGCAATATGTAAGGAGATTGAGCGTGTTCTCTTTTATGTTATGAGTTTATAGATTTTATAATATGCTAATTGTTTAGATGATCCTATTTTTAAATATAAATGAACAAATTTTGCATCGAATGACATGGTACACCTTCTCGAACGGACAAATGACTATGAGCTACTATTATACAAGTTAACTCTATGGTCAAAAGAATTATTGTTATGTTTGGCCTTTGATCCAAAGGTGGTTATTTGTGGGTAGTGCGTCATTATTTGAATGGGACCACAATTACGGCTTTGCTAGTAGTGTGGGCCACCCGAGGTTGAACTCGGTCGGGCTGCTAGTATAAGATGACATGTTTGTATAATATTTGGAGCACTAATCTTATACCAGAGGAGGTAGGCTCGGTCTGAACACGTGAACAATACCGAACTGTGTCATACGACACAACGTTGAATGTTCTTGGTGTACTGGTCGAACATTCAATGTAATATTCAAATCGAATGTTCGGCTCACTTTATTTGAATGTTTGATTGATTCAGAAAAATCAGAAATTCACTCTTTATCAAATCCTAACTACGCTCACTTAATCGTTGTTAATATTTCGGGACATTTCAAGCTAAGATCCCGGATATTGCGTGCCTGCTGATCGTTGTGTGTGGCTCAAGTTGCAAGACCCAAGTGTGGGCCTTGCATGGTTTTGAGCCTTTTGATCGAGATCAATTGTTGGTTTTAGTGGACTGAAATTTCGTGTTAGCCCAATTTTCAACAGTGTTCATTCTCAATTCTTTCTTACATCTCCTGCCGATAAACCTGACAAGGATATTCATGTTCATTCTCAATTCTTTCTTACAGGCTTGCTGATCCGTAGTTTGGATGCGATCAACTACATCAACAATAACAGATTTTATGGTAGACGGAGACGAAGTTCCATCATGTCCCACACCCGTAAATAAAATTTTGTTATAAGATAATCAAAATGATGTTATTTCATATGTTTGAAACTTACATAAAAAAAAAAAAAAAAAATTGAGAGAAATTAAAATTCTACCTTACACAATCTTGCTATCTATCTATCTATATATTTTGTAAACTTTGGATACTGCATTTATTTGAAAAAAAATCATGCTTTATATCAATGATCTATCCGTCTCTTTCTTCACTTTACTTATTAATAAAAAAAATTTAATCATAAAAATAGTAATGCTCATAAAAGGTCTTATATATATATATATATAAAGGAAGGTTTGACTCATAAAATATTTTTCAAAAAGAATTTTTATAAAGTGACGTGGTATAATATAGAAATTCAAATTTTGAAAAATTTAATTATGTTGTGTTATGTCACTTTATAACAGTGTTTTTTAAAATATTTTGTAAGTCAATCATTTGTCAAAAAAAAAAAAAAAGAAAGAAAAATAATAAGCTTACAAAATATTTTACCAAAAAAACTATTACAAAATGAGGTAGTACAACATAATTGAAAAAAAAAAAATTTAAATTTTAAAAAATTTAATTACGTTGGACCACATTATTTTATAAAATATTTTATAGGTATGGGCACTGAACGGAAGAAACAAGAGGTTTGCTATCTTGTTTGCATACTTGCGGGGTCACTCATATCCATCATAGCCTAAACGGTGCGGCGCATGTCCTATCGAAGGAAGCACTAAGCATTAGGGAAGAACATATTTTTATAGACGAAGTTTCGGCATGTATCTCGAATATTGTTTGATAATATATGAGAATCACCCCCATTCCTTTAGAGAAAAAAAAAAAAAAGTTGAAGTGGCAGCTCCAATCGGAAGGGAGGGCTTACGCGGGCTTACGCAAAGCATACAAAGGGCGTGCTCTCCCATAAAAATCACAAACAGCACGCGTACTCTCAGCCTCTCTCGCATTGCGGCCTCTCCCAACTTCCAAGGCTGACCCACGTCCACGTTCTGAGCGATTCCACAGCTGCTTCTCTAACCCGCTCCTCCTTCCTTTTGTTTCCGAGGTATTCATTTCAGATCTGCAACTTCCGCTCCATTTTCATTCCTCATTTCCGTGTTTGATGGCATTTTTCTGTGATCTACTTAGCTAATTCGGCTTGCTTTTTGCTCAACACTTCCTATTAAATCTATGATAGTTATTAGATTTCTATTTCTTTGATTTTTTTTTTTTTTGAATTTTTTTTGGGGTTTGTTTGTAGCAATGGTTGGAAGCATTGACATTTATGCTGGCGACCTGGACACCGAGAAGATCGAGCCGTTGCCGGAGGACTTCGATCCGACGACGGTGATCAAGGAGCCTGTGCCTCCGGTAGTGGGAGCTGAGACCGAAGTCAAGGACAAGAAGAGGGAGATGGTTCTTGGGAGGAATGTGCACACCATGTGCCTGGCCGTCACGGAGCCTGAATCCGATGATGAGGTCACTGGGGAGAGGGAGGCTTCTATGGCTAGCGTCTTGGCTCGGTATAGGAAGTCCCTCATTGAGAGGACCAAGCACCATTTGGGTATGTGATAAACTTTCCGGTTTTGATTTCACTGGATTTTACGAAGCATTTTTCATGTTCTTCTGAATATGTGATGGTACGCTTTTTGCAAATTGGATTTGTACTAATTTGGCGATGGTTTCATGGATTATTTATTATTGCTTTATTTTTTTTAACTTAGGAAATGGATTTGATTGACTTAGAGCTGATAGCCCTTTTTAGTCTCCATAAGATGCATCAAAGTAGCATTTTTGCTAAGTGATCTCACTGTAGCATGCTGAAGGAATAAAATATTATTTGGCAACGGTCTGTTCTTTTTGTTTATTGTTATCGACACTTCTCTCTCCATCTCTTTATCCGTCTCCCTCAATGAGAGGTTGGGCTGAGCGGTGGGTAGCCGTCTTGAGTTTCTCTATTTTTGGTTTGGCTGAGTTTGGGTGGCCGAATGGATGGTGGTTTTGCTGGGTAGTTGCTGGCTGAAATTGAGGAGTGCTTTTGGGTTTTGATTTGGATTAAGATGGAAGCCGGTGGGGACAAAGGGGCTCTATCGGTAGAAGGAGAAGAAGCTGGTGCTTCCGTTGGAGATGAAGGGCCTCTTCAAGTCCAAGCCTCGCACACCCGGTCGACGTCGTCCGGCAGAGCCGCGATCTCCTCCTCTATGTCCAGTGTGGCGCCTCTGATACCTTTGACCTCATCCTCCTCTACGTCTTTTGCGATTTGGATCTATGGCTGTTGATTGAGTCCGATTTGAGCTGGTTCGGATTTTTGGTTCCGGATAGGTGCTGAATTGTAAGGATTTGTTGCTGTTATTTTATTAAAGAGCACCCATTTCGGTTGTTTTGTTTAGGCTGTTATTTGAGGTTGGCCGATTGATAGTTTGGGTAATGGCCGAATGTGTGTTCTTGAAGAGATTTTGTGGATTGTTGTTGATAATTGGTTGTGGTGTGTGATGATAAAGTTTTTGGTTGCAATTTTGGATTGGGTTGCAGTTCTTGAGAGAGTTCGGTTGTCTAATTGGTTTGTTTGGGTGTTTTGCTGTTGTGAGATAATGGGTTGTTTTGGGTGTGGATTTCGAATTCCTCAGGGAGAGTGAGAGAGAGAAGTGGAAATATAATAAAAAAAAGATTGAAAAATAATATTTAAAGAAAATAGAGGGTGAAATAGATAATTTGTTGTAGTTTGTATTGAAAAGCTAGTAGTTAAAATTGAAACAATGTGTATTTTGAGTAGCTAAAATAGCCACTATTGCTGGAGATGCTCTTAACTTACATTTGGGTGTTGGGGGAATTCCAATATCACAATTAAGTATTAGTTTACGAATAATAAACATTGCATTAGAATGGGAATAGGAGATCATGTACATTCATATGTACTTGGTAATTAATACTTTATGATATAATATGTGACATGATTTCGATATCATTTGGATTTCTCTAAAAAATGTGATTACGTGTCACAAATGTATGTATCTTTGTGTGATAGCATGTGTGCGCAAAATTAATCTTAACTCAGAGTGATTTAGATGTTTACTCTATTATAGTTGTCTTTGTTTACTACTTGCAACTTTAATTTGGAAACAAGGTTAATTGGAAGCTTTCTTAAATACATCTATACTGCATATACAAATACAGATCATACCTAGCCCCAAGAAAGGGAAAATTTTTAAAACTATTGTTAATTTATTATATTCATATTGTTAAATTACCAATTGTCCCAAAAGTTTAAACTAATAGAAATAGTTGAATCTAATTATTTAATTTAATATTCTAACCCTTCTTCTAACGTGTGGGTTCAAACTCCCCTTAAATAAGTGAGGCTCAACACTTAGAATATTTAATTAAAATATGGGGTAAACTGTAGAGTTAAGATTAAATTCAAGACCTCTGCTTTGATATCATTTTAAAACACCAATTATCCCAAAAAGTTAAAAGGAATGTAGACAAGTGAATTTAATCATTTAATCTAATATTTTAACACCATATAATAAAGCATGTGCATATGCATCACTGATTAATGAATACTTGATGCACGTGGGAATTGTATGGTAATAGCAACTAGAATGTCAAAGTTGGTCATTGCACTAATAGTTAACCACCAGTTTGACAAAATTTTAATTGGGATATATTTAGTTATAGTTTAGTGTTCATAAATTTCTGCTGCATATAATATCATTTTGGGAGCATGAGGTTGGAATTTATTTGTTGGAGCTTTTAGTATGAAGTCAAAGAATAAAAACTCAGGAGAGTTGGGACCGTGCATATATTATCTTGTTCTTGTATACCATCCTAACAAGTCAGAATTGCTCCATTAATATGATTTCATGCTAGCATGAGCTACTCCTAAGACATATATGAGTAAGTAACCTGGATAACAAGAAATGTATGAGCTAGTTCTGAGACATATATGCTACTTATAAAAAGAAAAAAGTTCTGAGACATATATGCTTTCTTTCATGAATTCAGGCTATCAGTTATATAGTTTATTTCAGGTTGGATTATGACATTTGTGGTTCTTTTTTTTTTTTTGGGTAAGAATATTAGGGTTCATTTAAGTTACATTATTCATGGGATGATGGACGACTAATGGATCGAAGCACATTATATGGTTGGTTCCAATTAACTGTCTGCAATAAAATCCAAAATTTAAGAGTCTCGTAAAGCTACTTAGCGCCATTTTTCTTGACTTGTCTCTTACATGACAACAAGGATTGGGTTTTTGGCACTTGTTGCCTTCTGTCTTTTTGCCAACGAGCTCTAGCTTAAATAGCATATCCCTCCCCATATAAGTGGAGAGTGGGAGTGTGGGTTCAAAACCCATCAGGTGCTGTTGAACTCGCCAATAAAAGAAAAATTATTGCCATTTATCTCTTCCAAGCTAACCTATGCAATGTTGACTAAATTTTGCCCGTTTGTAAATTGTTGTGATGGTAGAATGATCTTTCTTTTTAAGTTTATTGGTGTTTGTGTTAATTTATTGTTTAGATCACGGACATGTACGTGCATTTTATTTGTTTCATAACAAATTGTTCCCCTATATCCTTGATGGCTCTATCTCTCCTTTCAACTGTTAGGACAATCAATTTATTTTTTTGTAGCTGCCAAGATTAAATTCAATACAAAATTGAGTTTTTGAGCCTTTACCTGTCATTACCGTGTCTCATATATACACGTCTAAAGTTTTGGATGTTTTTTAAGTGTTGTTATGCTTGAGAGATTTGTTTCTTTTCACCTGCAAGTTTGTTTTATCTCCAATATACCTTGACATTCAATTTTCAGTTAGGGTTGGGCTTTTTTTTTTTTTTGGGGGGGGGGGGAAGTGGGTGGGGCAGAGGGTTGGAGGAGAGCTGAACAATTCTGATGTCTCGAGAGTTCTTTTGCTTTAATATATTATAGCTTTAAATATATTTTTTTTTGATAAGTATAGCTTTAAATATATGATGCACCTTGTATTTTTTCCTCCTGTTCTTGCATAGAATGTTTTCATGCAGAAAGGGCTCCTGGAAGTTTTTGTTTCTAAAATTTCATGAAGCATTGATGAAGACTCTTAATGTTGATCATACTATCTTATCTTTTTCCTTTTGGTACTTTGCAACTCCTCGGAACTCTATGCATTTGTATTGCATGAGCAGATGGATTATTCTGTGATGACCTTGTTTTTGATTGAAAAAATATACAGAAGTATGACATTGGTCTTTATATGTTCACCAAGTTCTATATGGGTAATGTACTTACCTTATCTTCAATATATTTACATTAAAGCATATTATTACATGAAAATGGCATAGATAGAGGAAAGCATGGCGATCTCTCTCTCTCTCTCTCACAGACGCGCACACACACGCACATTGCCATGATTATAGTGAGGAAATGGTTCGTACAATCAATATGTATATAGTTTTTGTCCTGTTGCAGGAATTGTATTTGCAATTTAGTTTGAATTGGATACAAGAAATCCCTTTCATTTACATGCCCAAGAAATTCTGACAGTCTTCACATATGAAAATTGCTAATAGGTTACCCCTATAACTTGGACTTCGATTATGGTGCTCTGGCACAGCTGCAACACTTTTCCATTAACAACCTTGGGGATCCATTTATAGAGAGCAACTATGGTGTTCATTCCAGACAATTTGAAGTGGGTGTTTTGGATTGGTTTGCCCGTCTATGGGAACTGGAAAAGAATGAGTACTGGGGCTACATTACAAATTGTGGCACGGAAGGCAATCTTCATGGTATCTTAGTCGGGTTAGTGATCAAGAGCTTCAGCTTTCTGAGCTTTTATTTTGAGATTGTAAAACTAGGTTGGTTCCCTTTAAAAGAATTTCAACATATTGATTCATGTTGCAGGAGAGAAGTGTTTCCAGATGGGATTTTGTATGCCTCACGTGAGTCACATTATTCAGTCTTTAAAGCAGCACGAATGTACAGGATGGAGTGCGTAAAGGTGGACACTCTAGTCTCGGGTGAGATTGACTGTGAAGATTTCAAATTGAAACTTCTTTGTCACAAGGACAAACCTGCCATCATAAATGTTAATATAGGTAATGCTCTCTCTCTCTCTCTCTCTCCCCGCTCTAATTGTTTTATGGTCACTCATCTTTTATGGTTCACTCTTATAACTTTGCAGGAACAACTGTTAAAGGAGCTGTTGATGATCTTGATCTGGTTATACAGAAACTTGAAGAAACAGGATTCACCCATGACAGGTTCTACATCCACTGTGATGGGGCTCTGTTTGGTCTCATGATGCCTTTTGTCAAACGTGTGAGTGTTCCATGCTTTTCTAACAACTGCAGGCTTCCAGGTTAGATGTGAAATGAACATTCTCAACAGGGTGCATATATGATGCACTTGTTGGAGTCCTAGATGAATCAGTAGTAAAATTCTCAAGGGGAAAGTACAAAGATAAAATTCCTCACTTTCATCTGCTAAGTCTTGCTTTGAGTTGGAAAAAAATTGGTTTGACTAGTTGCTAGGAACTAGGAACTCCAAGGTACGACCCACCCATTAATGGAGGCTCACTTACATTCTACCTTGTTTTTGATGTGTTAAACACATGTTGTTAGTGCTGTAAATATGCTATTTCTGGTTGTTTTCTATTTAAAGTTGATAAAAGTTGGAAAAAACCATGACCCTATGTGAAGTCTTTGTCCTTTGAGTAATTCTATTCTTTACACTACAATTACACTATGTTGATGTGCCATATGCTAGGTAGCTCTTGGATCTACTATTGTTAAAAAAAAAGGGGGGGGCTACTAACCCATGCCGCATCAGCATAGTATGATCGTTGTGTGAAGTATAACAGTACTATTTTCCTTTCCCTTCTCAACAGTCGATAGTTTGTCGAAACATGAATATTTTTTCAATTGAAGAGCAAGGATATGATCAAGGAGCCTTGAAAAATATGCTTGTTTTCTCTATTCTTGTCTTAGACTAGACACAATTCAAGACAATATGTGCATTTCCATATTCTTCTTGCTGGTCATGTGGTGTATACATGCAAAAGATGCTATCTCCCTATCTTTTGCTTTCTTTCTTATCTTTTTTAAAAAAACTCATTCTCAATCTTTGTTTTCAAAAATGATATTTTGAAATTTCTTCACGTTCTGCTGTGCTAATTTATATCGGTGAACAGGCACCAAAAGTTTCTTTCAAGAAGCCTATTGGAAGCGTGAGTGTTTCGGGTCACAAGTTCGTAGGATGCCCAATGCCATGTGGTGTGCAAATAACGAGATTGGAGCACATTAATGCTCTCTCAAGGAATGTAGAGTACCTTGCTTCTAGGGATGCAACAATCATGGGTAGCCGAAATGGCCATGCTCCCATCTTCCTCTGGTACACCTTAAACCGGAAAGGATACAGAGGATTCCAGAAAGAGGTTCAGAAATGCCTTAGAAATGCACACTACTTGAAAGATCGATTAAGAGCTGCAGGGATCGGTGCAATGCTGAACGAGCTGAGTAGCACGGTTGTCTTTGAGCGCCCACAAGATGAGGAATTTGTTAGAAGATGGCAGCTTGCTTGCCAGGGCGACATTGCTCATGTTGTGGTGATGCCCAACGTCACTATAGAGAAGCTTGATGTTTTCTTGAATGAGCTGGTTCCGAAACGTGTCACATGGTTTCAAGATGGAAAGCTTCAACCTCCTTGTATTGTGTCAGATGTTGGCAAAGAAAATTGTCTTTGTGCATTGCACAAGTGACAAATTCTAGCAAAACACAAGTATGCAATTCCTTGTTTGTTTGTTTGTTGTAATAAGATATTCAATGCCGAGAAGCTGCTCTTTTTTTAGCTTTGAACTGTTTCTTAATTACATTTGATTCCATTCCTGAGCCATTCTCTTAGGCTAGGAATATATTCAAATGATGTATTAAATCACAGTTAATCTCCATATGTTTTAGTTTGCTCATGAAAAATCATTATGAGCAATTTATAATGGCACTCTCACCCCTCTCACTTGTAGTAAATAAAAGAGACAGTAGTCTGTGTGATGCTCGTGTCTTGCAGTAATCAACGCGATTAAATAAGTTATGAAGTGATGTTACAAACGCTTGATACTCAGCTTCAATGCTAAACTCGCAATTCCAAGGGGCAATGAGATGAAAAATGAACACTTCATGTAATGTAGGGTTCGGAGAACGGCTACATTGTTGGAGATTATGCCATAAATCCCAATTTGTGAAACGATTGACATTATAGTTTTATTATGAATAAAGTTTTATTCTCTGATTAAATATATTTGTGACATATAAGCATATAATCTTTGTATGATTTCAGTGAAAAAATCTCCATACAAAGGGTCCGGAGAATACATTGAATGTAGACTATGGGTGTGAGCAATGATCTTTCTCACACAAGGTCATAGACTATAACCCTTGTATCTGTAGAGTTTTTTGTTCGCAGTCAATAATAGAATTGGACATTCATTTTGCTAAGGCTATTACACATCAATTGAATTGATTTACCTTAATCTGGCAAAAAAGATTCTTCAAGTTTATGTAGTAGGTGTATAAGGTGGTATACACTGAATGGATCGAGAATTGTTTTTCCATTAAAGTACTATCCTCGAAAAAACAATAATTCTTAAACTACTTGTATCCAATGATTCTAAATCCTAAGGGAAATTGGACTTAGATATGCAAGTGTCAGTCACTTTGATGCACTAGGGAGTAAGACCTTAAACATTGGACAACATCTCCATACATTTGGTGATTACTTGAAAATTGTGAGGGAAACTTTACTCAATAGGGAATCCAAGTCCTTTTGGATTAACAAAAAGAATATGAAATTTTCTCTTGACTAGGATTTCAAAGGAGTTCATTTTCAATCTCTGATCAGAGCATTTTGGTTGAGATCCAAAATATATTTTTGACTTGTGAAGGGAGTATTCACAGTTTGAGAATGACAAAGGGTAAATCTGGGAATCAAGGATTAAGAAGTAGAGAATTTAGTGTGACAATATCTTAGTCTTAATTCTGTTACGGAATATTTCATAGAAGAATCATACTCATATTATAACTAAATCAAAAGGAACGGTTGTTGATTTTTATCAAGAATAAATTTTGGAGTGCAGTTATAATTATATAGTAGCATCAATTGTAATTAAATATCGACAAGGATTTGTCGGTGACTATTTGAGCCCAATTTATTTTTCCTTTCAGGTCCCTCGCCAAGCTATTGTAAATTAACCATGACAGGCTTTTATTTATTTACTAGGTAAGGTATTTTAATTTATTAAAACATGGACTTATTATTTAAGCACGTTGTTTTAATTAATTAAAATTTGGGCCTAAGGAAAAAACTAAACAAAGAGGTAATGTGGGAGCATTACCCAAGCCTTAGATATAGGAAGCCAACGCATGGGCTAGGGAAAACCCTAGCCCATGCGTTACTCCTTCCATGAACGAAGGAGTGTGACGGCTAGGTTTTTCCCTAGCCTAGTCGTCCACTTCTCTCCTTGTTTGGTGGAGGCTAGGATTTAATCCTAACTGTCCACTACTCTTCTCTACTTGTCCCACATGGATTATTTTAAGCAACCTCTTGTGTTTTCAAGGATATAAATAGAGGTGCACGTGGCTTTTAACAAAATACACCAACTACAAGTTCTTGTGAGCTAACAACTCGAAGAACATAGTTTAAATTTTGAAGAGCAATTTGAGTCCACACTCTTTTAGTTATTTTTAGTTATTGGTGAGAAGATCTGAATGTCGGGATTGTTGTACAAATATCTACCTAAATAAATAGATAAATAAATGCACGTTTTATTCGCAAGTGCACAAGATCAAAACGATAATATAGACGGCAAATACGAGATCATTTTCATAAGAATTGATAAAATATGTTTAAAAAGCAATTCGTAAGAAGATATTTTAAATGAAACGAGATAAAAGATAGAATTGAAATAATAAGATAAAAAGGTAGGACATCGATATCTATCGCTAATCATACTCAATTAAGAACATAATATTCACAATGCTACAATTATGTCAAGATACTTCATGTTTGTCAACCTAAGGGCATGGGTGTATACTCCAAAAGCTATTAATCTCCCTGAACAACGAGATTAGGCATAAATGTATATTCTAACTCTTTTCTTTCTTAAGGGATTTAGCATAGGTGTATACTAAGTTATTCTTCAAGAAAGCATAAATCTATGGAGATCGACAAACAAACTAAAACTTAGAACAAGGTGTATATTTTGGTCTTTCATGTTGATTATCTCAAGAACCTGTGATGAGGTTCTTTTGTTACTCTATTAGGCCCAGGACTCGGTCATCCAAATTGACCTAAATACCGAATCCATACCACATGCATACGATGATTAAGCATAAACATATGAGGAATTCAATAAAACCAGAAATAATCAAGTTAAGCATCAAGACAAGAATTGTAGCAAGGCAAATTGAAACCTTAAGACATGATTATGGCTTCAATTGAGTCCTAACTAAAGTATTAGCTGCACATAATTCGAATGAAAATCAATCTCATAAGAAAATAACAAAGAAAAATTGAAACTAAAAGAAAAATTAAGAAAAACCATTCTTTGAAGCATTTGATTATTCTCCTCCAGCTTGTCTATTTGTTTTGGAGAACTTAGGGGAGTATTTATAGAGTTTAGAAACAACCCTAATCAATTTCGTGTAGCCTACAAGTCCAAAATCAAGTTGGAGTCGGAATTCCATCTTTCCAAAGAGCCAACCAACTTCAGCATTTTGCAGAAATCGATGGGGATCGAGCGCGAGGGCACTCAATCGCCAGTTTGGGCGCTCGAGCGCACTTTATCAGCTTTAGCTTTTTGCACAATGATTTGTTCATTTCTGAGTCCTTTTTTCAATGCCCTAACCTTGCCTTAATTTGAGTTTTAAGCTAAAAGTTATGACCAAAATAATGCATAAAGGTCAAATGCTCAGCAGCTTTGCAATAGTCAATGTGCTTTAAGCCCAAGTTGATGGAATTGACTTCTTTACTTCCAAAACCTACAAAATACAAAAAAAGACAAAAAAACAAAAAAAACCAAAAAAAAAAAACATAAAAAAAAAAGACAAAACATCATATTATAATGAAATTAAGTGTTTAACATATGTGAATTAAGGAGTTTGAATGTGTAACATTCAGCACTTATCAGGGATTTCCATTTGCAAGGAACAATGATCAACTGCTTATATAGCTAAGAAATGGCCCTAGTGTTCAAGTAAGTATTTTATTGCTTATGTATTTTAATAGTCTAGTTCTTTGTATGTAATTCTTAAAGTTCGATCTTGGGTTAGGGAATAGTTTATTTTCCGTTGTGCTATATTTTGTTTTGATATAGTAGTATTCTCAACAATTGGTATTAGAACGAGCTTTATAGATTGCATGTGTAAGAACAAGTTTTTGAAAATAGTTTTTTGTTTTCTGTTTGGCTCAATTTCGGAATTTTTTCTGGAAGTATCCAAGAACTGAAATTTTTTTCTTAGACTTGGATCATGTTCTATAACATGTTAGGATCCTATCTACAAAATTTCGTGTTGTTTGGAGGCCATTTACTATTTTAATTCAATTTTGCATTACAAGCAGTTCTGCTGCTGTTTTACAGCATGGTTTGGAAGATTATGATTTTAATATATATTTTTGGGCTTGTCCTAAAAATATTTGGGTAATTATTTTTGCAAGTAAAAATCTTGGTTGACGCAATGGTCAAAACAGATCTTTGTTTCGAGTTATATCGAAATAGTTATGATTGTTTTAAAATTCATCAACGGATCTGAAATTTAAAAAATCCTGTAAGATGAGGTGTAGTGCGAAAATTGTGTTTGGGAAATTATTTTCCCAGGAAAATTTGCTCATAGGTATAGTATGATGATTAAATCATTACACAAGGGATTTATGCTATGCATATAATTAAGAAAACATCAATCATGAATTTTATTCATAATTGGAGTTTGTCGGTATAACCAGTTTTTTCATAATAATATTTTTCTTAGTGTTGTGGGTTATCCTAAAATTAGATGGATAAATTTCAAAGGCTCGAACTACGCGGACTAGAATTTATTTATCAGAACACATAAGAAAAAGGATGGATAGGGGTTAAGGTTCCTAATTCTGTTAGGAGGATGTTTCAAAACATAGTGGCAAAGTCACAATTGCAAGGAAAAGGACAATTGTTATAAAAACCCATAAGTTTAAAATTATCAAGTGGAAGTGAGAAACCACAAGTGGAATTTCACGGTCTTCGTCGTAAATCTAAAAGTAAGAAGAGGACAAAATATCTCGTCTTGGCCTTGAGCCTTGCGTTCCAAGTGGAGGCTATTTTGTTTCACAGATTATAGGTAGATTTCCAGATGAATAGGGAAGTTGTGTTTTATGCATTAGGGACGACCACCCCACGGTGGAGTTACTTGACAATTCACAATGGAACGACTTGACGGTATACGCTTGACTAATCTACGATACTAATCTCCATGCGGAGCACTAGTTCTTAAGATTAGAGACTAAAGGAAAACAACAATTCATTAATAGCTTAATAGTATTAATGATGATGTTTGCTAATGACTGTAAGCATTAATGAAAAGAGAAATTCTTGTCTAGTTGGGTGATTAAAGATATCTTGTCTTGGCCTTGAGCCTTGCATTCCATGCGGAGGGTATTTTTAATTTACGAAACTAGGTTGTCATAGCATTTTTAATATATATGTTTTTATTAGGTTCACACGTTTATTTAAATGCTGAATATGAGTATATGCTTGGTTATGTACAATGTTATATATATTTTTTCAAAAACTAGAATATGTCTTCGTTTAGTCCATTCTCCACCATTCTAAATCAAAATAAGTTGATGGGTCCAAATTATGTGGACTAGAAACGTAATATGGACATAGTGCTGACTGCAGAATGGCACAAGTATGTGCTTGCAGAGGCATGCCCTTCTATTCCAGCTGAGGGTGCATCTGAAGATGACTCACAATGATTTAATTGCTGGAAGAAGTCAGATGAGATGGCCAAGAAGTGTTACATTCTGGCCTCCTTGTCAAATGTAATCCAGCATTAGCTTCATGAGGTAGATCATGCTTCGCTCATGATGGGAATCCTAAAAGAGATGTTTGGGGGGCAGAGTCATGCTGCTAAGGCAGATACGATGAGATTTATGCTTAGTACAAAGATGGTTGAGGGTACTCCAGTGAGGGAGCATTGTCTATCTATGATAGCCCTGCTCAATACACTGGAGGTTCTGGGTGCAGAGATTGATGGTGAATCTTAGGTAAACATGATTCTACAATCGTTGCCTAACTCATTCAATTTAAATGTATCCATGAGCAAGAAGAAGGACTACACTTTAGCTGAATTGATGAATGAGCTGATTGCAGTGGAAAGCATCCTAAGAAGTAAAGTCTCAGTAAATTATGCTCATGCTTCAAAATCCAATCCGAAAGGCATATGGAAGAAGAAGCAGGAAAAACTGGCTAGCAACTCTGTTGCTAAAAAGGTTTAAAGCTGGAAAGAAGGAGAAAGGCAAATCCAGTAAGAATTGTTATTATTGTGATAAGCTAGGGCACGGGAAGAAGAATTGCTTCAAGTACCTTGCTTCCAAAAGCAAAGGTAATATATCTTCTCTTTTAGTAGAATCATGTTTAGTTGTGAATCTCACGAGTACCTGGACTGTGGATTCAGGGTCAACTAATCATATCTGCAATTCTTTCCAGGGGTTTCAGGAAGCCAAAAAATTGAATGAAGGAGAGATGAGCGTGACGCTCGGTGATGGAACAAGGGTCTCGATCTGTTCCATTAGAATTATTTGTTGGGGATCGTGCTCTATGTTAACAAGAAACATGGTATAGCACAACGGAAACATAAAAAAAAAAAAATTTAAATAGATCTAATTGATCTAGGATCGCAATTAACTTCAAGAGAAAGAATGCTTTTTGAGTTTCACAAGATTAAAGTAAAACATGAATTAGATTTACTTACATATCCTGTCGGCCTCTCCTTAGGCATATAGGGCTATTTGAATTCACCTTTGCATCTTTGTTGTTGATGATCTTCGAAGCTGATAAAAAACGCGGAGAACACCAAGAACGCCATGATCACCATGAGCTCCAAAATCTTCAAAGGCTTAAAGGACTCCAAGAACGCGAAGAACATGAAGAACATTGTTCTTCATAAATCTGAATCTTCTTCTTGATGGCTGAACATGACAGTAAGTGTGGACTCACAACTTGAAGCAAGAGAATAATATTTCTCAAAAATCACTCACTTAATACCTCAATGCTTATTGCCTACAGTTTGTAGAATACTTGTATTCTAAGAGATGATTTTTCTGCTTCTGACTGAGCTTTTATCTATAACTGCAGGTCTGCTTCGAGAAGAGGTAAAGAAAGTTCTAAAACCCCGTAATTAATTTAAAAAATTGATAAATCAATTACGGTGACAAGGGGAATTAATTCTTCTTGTACGGCCACAAGGGGAATTAATTCCCCTTGTGTAGCCACTGGCCATGGGGAGCATTATGCTCCCTATGAGCCTAGGGCTAGGATTTTAACCCTAGCCTAGTCTCTCTCATGCCTGCTTGGGCCCATTGGTTTTATTCTGTAGACCCAATGCTCTTTTTCTATGGATTGTGCTCTAGGAATTAATTCCTTAGCCCAAACTCCTCCAAACTAATGGCCCTGGAGAAATAAATTCTCTAGCCCATGTTTAAATAAATAAAACAAATCAAATTAATATAAATATTAATTTCTGGCCCACGTCTTATTTAAATAAAAACATAGGCAATTAATAAATAAATAAATAATTGAAACTCATAGTCACTTAGTCAATTTACAACAGCTCAAGAAGGGACCCGGAAGGAAAATATATTTAGCTACTTTGGTCCTTTGAAATCTTATCATCCAATGACTCATCACCTTGACCAAAAATCACAGATAATTCCACTAAATAAATGTGATTGAACTCTAAATAATATTTTGCAATAAACAATTACTCCTTCATGACGTACTTTAGCATATTACCCCTCCATGGAATATATTCCGTGGTTGAACCAAAGATGAATAACTGCCACTTTTTTTCACATCTTTTTCCTTGAGTACCGGGATCCAAACCTCATAATTTATCCCAATGTACCTTGTGAGGTTAAACTCATCCTTATACACAGTTTCAGTTAAATACGACTGAAAACGCTCGGGCTCGAGACACGGGATAAACATTCTCATTGATCCTAAAAAAAGAGGAATTTTCTTATCTTTTTGTTCTCCTACAAAGGACTTGGACTCTTTCTTGAAGAGTGATCTACCACAATACTACATAATGATTGCCCAATGTACAAAGTATGTATGACCATCGATTTGATCTCACTGAGATACATCAAAGCAATCACCATTTGACATCTGGTTCACAATCTTCTCAGGATTTAGACTAATATTCATAAGTCGTCATGCATACTCATCATTTTCTATGACAGTTATTATAGGAATGATGGCTCACGCGGTCTTGTTTAGTGCATAGCCTTGTATAAGCCTACTTTGCTATAACACCAACAATGTCAACCTGAAGCCACACTGCTTCACTCGATTAAAACAAATCCTTAAGTTGACATGTTATAGTCTAGGTGGAATTCCCAGTTCCACTTACGACTACGAATAACACTTTAATAAGTTACAAGGGACTTTTGACTATGGTCTTCTGTGTGAACAATATCATTGCTTCACACCATAATCAAATTTAATGCAACTTAGGGACTGCTTATAACCAATAAATGTACAAAAGCCTATATATGCAATAATAAGTATGCCCAAAGCTCAATAATCAAATCATGGAATAATTAACAATATTCATCACATCTAAAATATTTTTATGATCAATTGGAGTTTTGGACCCTAGTTCCAACATTATTAAACTTTATTTTAATTCTAGAGTATTAATATTAACAGACTATCTTTATGTACTCGAAACTCACAGAAATTTAATTTATGTTACATTCTTGGGTAAATGCGTGTATACCTCTATTTTGAGGGATACAACGGTTATAAAGAAGGGAAGAGCTTTTATTTGTTTTGGAATGATTGTTGATGGTTTGTATATTATTACTCTTGATTTAAATGCTGTTAATAATTTTGTTATAGAATCTGTTCATAATACTTTACCTTTAAAGATAAAGTTTCTTTCTACTAATAAAGCTTATCTTTGACATCTATGTCTTGGTCACATTAATTTCAAAAGGATTCAAAGACTGGTTAATGATGGGCTCTTGGGCCCATTGGATTTTAATGATTATCCAATCTGCAAATCGTGCCTATAAGGAAAAATGACCAAGAGGTTTTTTTTTTTTTTTTTTTTTTTTTTTTTTTCTGCAAAAGAGTATAGAGCCAAAGAATTGCTTGAGTTAGTACATACTAATGTATGTGGTCTTATGAGTATCCAAGGTAGAGGTGGTTATGAGTACTTCATCACTTTCACCGATGATTACTCAAGGTATGGTTATGTTTACCTTATGCGCCGAAAGTCTGAAGTTGTTGATAAATTCAAAGAGTTTGGGGCTGAGGCAAAAAAGCAATTAGGTAAACATATTAAAGCCCTTCGGTCTGACCGAGGTGGTGAATACTTCCTTTGAGACTTTAAGAATCATTTGTAAGAGGCAGGGATTATATCCCAGTTGACCACCCCGGGGACTCCCCATTAGAACGGTGTGTCGGAAAGAAGAAAGAAAACTCTTTTGGAAATGATAAGGGCTATGATGAGTTATGCTGCTCTACCCATGTCCTTTTCAGGATATCTTTTACAAACAACAGCATACTTACTGAATTTGGTTCCATCTAAATCTGTTTCTAAGGTACCCACTGAACTATGGATTAGGCGCAAGCCTAGTATTCATTATATCCATGTTTGGGGGTGCCCAACACATGTGCTGAAGGGGAAATCAGATAAGTTGGAATCCAAAACAGAAGTATGCTTGCTTGTTGGATATCCAAAAGGTACAAAGGGATATTTGTTTTATAGTCCTGAGGATAAGAAGGTATTTGTTGCTACAAATGCCAGGTTTCTTGAAGAGGATTATGTAAACAACTTCAAGCCTACGAGTAGGGAGGTTCTAGATGAAATTGTAACGCCCCGGTTTTAGATCAATAAAACCATAAGCAGAAACCTCCGGTTTCTACGTGACATTACTACCTCAGAGATCTAATCTCACAGCGGAATATTTTTTCTTTTAAACACTTAGGAATATCTCCCATAATACAACATAGCTAATTGAAATACCCCATTTCATAAAACATTATAACATATGATAATTACAAATGAATGCATACCAAATACACTCAATAAAAGAGAGTGCCACAGGCGGCATACAGTTGCAACATCAAGCTTACACAATAATACAAAGCATAAACTAACTCAATGCCTTATAACGAATACAACAGAAATAAAATATAAACATATAGAACATAAATCAACTAAGCTAGCTCCCCAGATACTAGCAACACAAATACATCAAATAGTCAATCCACCATTCCGACTAGCAAAGGGTTCTCCACCCTCAGCTTCAAGTCTTGCATCACACACTGTGGAATCAAGTGAGTCAACCATATCCCAATATAACAGATAATTGAATTATTAAACAATCATATGACATATATAATGAATGTAATGAATGAGTTTTCATGTATTGTTGTGAAGGCTTTGTTTAGTCTTAATGCAGTATGAAATTACACTCCACTCATAATGGGCCAACCCCGTATTAACGAACGTTACACCTCCCCTTCTTAAGCAGATTACTGGTTTGCATCTGGAACCGACATTCCAGCATTAGTTCTTATTTTCTGGTTTAGGGACCCAAGGTCTACTGGATCATCTCTCACACCCCTGCTACTGACCAACTAAATGTTACATCATTACCAATTCACAGAATACGTAGTTATAATGTATGAACAGTTTATAACACATGCAAATGAATAAAATAATAATAAATTATCAAGGAACACAACCACAGTTTCATCCTCATTAAGTATTGTGAATACTTACAGTCCTTGAAGAACACAGATGTAGATGCGACACTTGGCACCTTGCCAAAATCTCAGCCATTCCAATCATTAGCCCAAGGTTACTTTTAAACCTCATCCAACATCCATTCATTTTACTCATTATTAACCCACTATCATTAAACCTTTAATCCATGAGTTTAAGAACTCATATGAAACTCTAAGTTCACTTAAACCACTCTTTACACATAGAGAACCCAAGTTCTCGTACCCAACAACTCATAAAACAAAACCACAAACTTCAACTCAAAACACCCAAAAACAGCACACAATACTTTTAGCAAAACAACCTAAAACCAAACTCCAAAATCAGCAACCAACTGGCCGTCAAAACAGCCAACAAACAGCCATTTAATCCACCATTTAAGCCATCAAAACAGCCCACAACAAAGAACATCCATTGGCCTTCAAAACAACCAAATTAATAAGAATAACATCGAAAAATCCCAACCCATGAACAGCCAACAAATTCTGTCAAAGAAACCCAAGAACAATCAAATATCATTCTAGTAGAAAGATGAGAAATGAAGCAAGAATAAATCCTCAAGAATAGAGCAACTGAACAGCACATTAAATTAGGAGAAACAATACCATGATTTACACAAAGAATGCCCAAATATAATTCACAACCGAGATGGAAGAACCCATTCGGTTTACTCCATCAAAACAAGTACAAGCACCCTTCGGGTAGAATTTAAGAAGCAGAACACATACACAACTTACGGCCAAACCAAGCCAAACAGCACACAAATACCACTACATCATTCGGGTAGAGGAAGGAAAACAGAACAAGAAAATCAAACCCAATCAGGTAGAGCCAAAACAGAGCACAAACCAAAAATCTAAACCAATCGGTCATAGCCAATTTTCTCAAGCCCCAAATCAATAAACCCATAACCAAAAACTCAACTCAAGAACATCTATTCAGTTAAGCCACAAAAACAGAGCACACACACACACACCACTCACCCATTCGGTCAAGAACCGAAACAGACACACACACACACAACCGAGAATTAATACCCATACCCATTGGTTAAAACACCTAAAATCACCCATAAGCAAAATCAGTATACCCAATTGAAATCAAACCCAAAAGCTTTAAGGGAAACCGAAATTACCTTGGAGAACAACCGGTTCTCTACTCTCGGTGGCTCTTCGGTCTCAGCCTCTGATCCGGCTCCCACTAGTTCGTTCTCTCTTTCTTCTCTTCTCATACAATTCATATAGAGAAGGAGAAAGGAAAGGAAGAACAAAGAAGGAAGAAGATGGAACAGGGGAAGAGCTTCTCTTTTTCTCTCTCAAGGTGGTCTCTCGGTCTGAACCTCTCGCTCTCGAGTTCTCTCTCGGCTTCTCTTTCGGTCTTTCTCTCACGTTACAACTCTCTCTCTCTCTCTCTCGGTTCTGCTGGGCAGAACGAAAAGAAGAAGAAGAAGAGCGAGGAAGAAGAAGGAAAGAGGAAATGAGAAAGAAAGAAGAAGAGACGCGGGTTGGGTTTAAACCATAGGGGGTGGGTTTCTAATTTATAAAACTTAGGGGGTGGCTTCTTAAATAAGATAACTTGGTTGCCAAGTTTATATTTTGGGTATTTTTGATTTTGACCCCTAAGTCTCCTTAATTGTACAATTGACCCAAAAGAATATTTAAATACAATTTTACACCACATCTATTTATTAATAATAAAGCACTAATCTCATTTACTCTATTAATCCCACAATTAATATTACACCACTGATTAATATTAGCATTTATTTAATTATAGTCAATATATTGAATATCCAATAGGTCTAATTAAATTACTTTATCCATTAAATCACCTAGTAATATTATTAGTGCCAATGTAATATTACTATCCATTAATTCATGGCCTATAAATTAATATCTACCAATCAATATATATATATATATATATATATATATATACACATACCATAAATATTTATATAATCATATATATTCATCAAGAATCATTACAGTGTCATATATAAATATATAACTTAATCTTAATATCAATAAGGCAATTTAAACAGTATATTAAATTTGGGGCGCTACAAAAAGAATGAAGCAAAGGGCAAAGGATGGATCATCTTCGGTTGAAGATTATGTGCACTACTAAAAACACACATTTTATAAACGGTTTAAAAAATTGTTTAGAATTAAATACTTTTCAGATGATTTTTGAAAACTAATGACGGTTTTGTAAAAGCCTTCCGAAAAAATATAATTCTTGATGGTTTTGTAAAATTGTCGAGATTAGGAATTTTGAATCCAGACGGTTTTTTAAAACCCTCTGAAAAAATATAATTTTGGACGGTTTTATAAAAACTGTCAAGACTAAGAATTTTGAATCAGACGGTTTTGTAAAAACCGTCTGAAAAAATATAATTCTTGACGGTTTGAGTCAAACCATCGAGATTAAGAATTTTGAATCCGTCGGTTTGAGTCAAACCGTTTGGATTTCTCCTCTCAAACAAACCCTCTTTTTTCCCTCTCTCTCAGCATTTTTCCCTCTAGACAACCCTCACTTTCTCCCTCTTCTTCTCCCTCTCTCACTATCACCGGCGCCTCCTCTCCCCCTTCTGCTATTTCACACCGATCCATAGAGAGAGAAACAGAGAGCTCGAGTGAGAGAGGACGAGAATCACAGACCGAGAGAACGTGAGAGAATTAGACGAAGAGAGAGAGAGAGGAGAGAGATTCCGAAGCAAAGGTGCGGTTTGGGTCCACCATTGGTGTACAGCGGGCAACAACTGGGTGGTGGACTCTGGCGAGCTCTGTATCGGTTGGGCCCTGGTGCTTTCGTTGTTTCCAAACAAACGGCAACTCGTTTTGGTAGGTGTTCCTTGCTTTGTTTTGATTGTTGATTTTGGGTAAAATTTTGTGGTGTTCTCTTCTCTTCTTCAGTAATCACCGAAGGCAGGAAACCTAGAGGATTTGGTTGGCATACTCTTGAGGTAATTCTCTCTTTCTCTCTCTCTTCGGTGTATTTTCTTTCTCTTTGCTCAAATCTTGCTTTCTTTTCATATTGGGCTTCAAATTTCTGAGGGTTTGTTGATAATGATGAATTGGTAGCTTTCTTTGAATTCCCATTCGAAGATCAAGTCAAAATTTGGGTGAATTGTAGAAATTGTGGTAGAACCCATAAGCCCCCTTTTGCATGTCATTTGGGTGTTAGTTTGAGTTCAAATTTTGTAAGAACGGATATGGGTATTTGTATTTGATAACTATTTGAAGAAGTAACAATTGCAATTGGGATTAATTTTGAAGGGGGAAACCGTAATCTATATATTGCATGTCACGGTTTTGTCTCAATTGTGGAGTATTGATGTTAGCTTCGGATTCCATTTGTTGAGTGGGTACTAATATGGGCTGTGATTCTCGGATTAAAGGTTATCTCGAATAGCATGTAGAGCATTAATATTAGTTTTGATGTTTGATTTTGGCATGTACACCCTTTATATTGACATTCAAGCTAGCTGTGGCAAAGGTCAATTTCCATGTTTATTTATCTGCTTTTGTTATTTTCCCCTAAGACTAAAACTTTAGCGGGATATCTTCTATGGTCGTTTTTTTAGGTGAATATCTCTGTTGAGTACACGGTTATATCAATTTAGATGATCCTGATGAATAAGTGAAAAGATGAGCGGAATTTCTTTAAAATTGATAGCACTATTAGCATCAACAAAGCCTGGTTTCTGTTTGAGAGAACCATGACATTTGGTGTTGTGAGATAGACAGGCCTGTACAAGTAACTTTCCTTCCATTCATCTGAATTGGTATCTTCTCTACTGAGTTAATAATCTTAAAAATCAGGCAAATGATTCTATTTTTTATTTTTAATTTTGTTTTAATTTTTAATTTTTTATGAATTAGAATCAATTTTATATCAACAACTATACCTCTTTACACTTCTGCAAAACTACCAGAAAAACCAAAATGATTCTATTTTTACATGTATTACCAAGAGTACTACAATAAACTTTGAACCGTATTAACAAATTGAATGTTAGTTTGATGGCGGAATAGGAACTCTTTCCTATTTCTTTGTTTGTTTTGTTCTTTGACACCCAACACGCTATGCATGAATGAAAACGAGTGACAGTCGCACGCTGGTTGCTCCAAATTCTCTATTTCTTTTGGTTCTTTAATTGTCTTAGTTTGTGCAAAATATCATGTTCAAGCTTCATTTCTGAGACCCTAAGCAAAAGGACAAGCCATTTTTGAAATTGGATTTTGATCATTGAATTGGGAGGAGAGATTGTAAGATTTATCTTTCCAGCAAAAACTTTCATTGAGCAAAAACATCACAATGGACATTTAAATTTCCCCCCATTTCCAGATGTGCTATACTCCGTGAGTTCGATCTTATTATTGTATTTTTTTTATGAATAATGAGTTCTCTCTTTAATTCATACAAATAATTCTCTTTTTCATCTTGATCCTTGATCCAGCTAATGCCCTTGAGTGTTGAAAGATTAGTGCATGAATCTTTGAAAAGGCTAGTTGGCTTTCCTTCTCAAAGCTGGATGTTAGGAGAGAAATCCACTGGCTGTACACGCACAAGTCTAAATGTTGCTATTGGTTTATGTACATTGCATTGTGATCACTTGCTCAAGTTTATTTGTGGACTTTTTTGTTTTTTTTTTTTTTTTCTGATGCAGATATTTTCAACTACTAACTTCAAGGGTGGTCTTCCATGTCCATTTTTAACCTGAGGACCTTGAAATCTGAAGCTCAAGCTTTAAGATCCTTCCTAGATCACCTAAAGGTGTAGAAAATTCATTTTATCATTCGATGCGTGAGAGGAGATAACATGCTATCTAATGTCATCTTCTCTTTTATCTCTATCTTCGGTGCTTGTGTTGATGAGGAGACAACTCTTGAAGAGTTTGAATTGATGAGATGATGTACACAAGCCAGAAGTGTAGTTGCCGTGGATAAGCCTTTTGCATAATCCTGATGAAGTTGGTGCCTCTGCTGCAATATTTGAACAAGTTGATGTGGTACATCAATAAATCAACACAACAACACAATATACACTTCTTATATATGAACAAGCCTTCTTGTCTACATGCAATTTAGAATTATTATTATATAGCCTATTGTTATTTGTGTTACTAGTTATTCAGCTTTATTGCTTGATGCTTATTTTTTTGTGTTACGTAGATAAAATGATCTGTTAGGTGTTTGCTTCTTTGTGCCTGACTCGGTACAACAAAAGAAGGACTACGGTTTAAATGAGATTTTTTTGAGAGTTGGCCCATGAGATAGGAAGCCAACGCATGGGCTAGGGAAAACCCTAGCCCATACATTACTCCTTCCATGAAGGAAGGAGTGTGACAGCTAGGGCTTTCCCTAGCCTAGCCATCCACTCCTCTCCTTGTTTGGTGTAGGCTAGGATTTAATCCTAGCCATCCACTACTCTTCTCTACTTGTCCGACATGGATTATTTTAAGCAGCCTCTTGTGTTTTTAAGGATATAAATAGAGGTGCCTGTGGTTCTTCAAAAAACACACCAACTACAAGTTCTTGTGAGCTAACAACTCAAAGAACATAGTTTAAATTTTGAAGAGCAATTTGAGTCCACACTCTTTGGTTATTTCTAGTCATTAGTAAGAAGATCTAAAGGTCGGGATTTCTATCTGCAAGGAGCAAGGATCAACTGCACATATAGCTAAGGAGTGGCCCTAGTGTTCAAGTATTTTATTGCTTATTTATTTTAATAGTCTAATTCTTTGCATGTAGTTCTTAAAGTTCGATTTTGGGTTAAAGAATAGTTTATTTTTCGTTGTGCTATATTTGTTTTGATATAATAGTATTCCCAACAATAATATATGATGTAAGCATGAACATGTGATATGTTAACAATATGGTTTACCTGATACATTACCTCCTCTCAGCAGGGTTAGCGCTTCCAAAAGGACTTCTGATACAATTCCGATGCCCCGAACATTGCACAAACGTACTGTCTTATACTAACAGTTCGACCGAATCCGACCTCGGGTGGTCCACGCTGACTAGCAAAGCCATAACTAGTGACCCACTCAAAGAATGATGCGGTATCACAAACTTAACCATTGGATCCAAGCCCTCTTTATAGAATAAAACTCTTGACCATAGAATCAACTTGTAATAATAGTAAGCCTATGACCATTATTCTATTACAAGACGGTATAACCATGTCATACGATGCACATTAATCTTTATCTTTTATATGCATGTTCTTCACAACTCATCGTTTCATTATCTTTGTTAATCACAACCATTTTCATAAATGGAGTTCACAGTTGAAAATAAATAAGCATTTCATGAGAATTGTAAACATGCAGGTTTTGTACATCAAAATAATAATGTCATGCATAAAAGTATAATAATAACAAGTATCCATGTAAGTTTTTACTCACTTGTGTCGTATAGATCAACCAAATTCTTCCACGCTGTCTCCGACTTCTAAATATGAGAAATGATCTTACCATTAGTCTTATGCCTTGAGTTAAAAGAGTCCTAGCTTTTAATTGTTGGGGATTATGCCCTAAATCCAAATTTGTGAAACAATTGATGTTATAGTTTTGTTATGAATAAAGTTTTATTCATTGATTAAATATATTTGTGACATATAAGCACATAATCTTTGTATGATTTCATTGAATAAATCTCCATACAAAGAGTCTGGAGAATATATTGAATATGGACTATGGGTGTGAGCAATGGTCTTTGTCACACAAGGTCATACACCATAACCCTTGTATTCTGTAAAGTTTATTGCTCGCAGTCGACAATGGAATTGTGTGTTCCATTGGCTAAGATTGTTACACATCAACTGAAAGTGATTTACATTAATCAGGCGAAGAGGATTCTTCAGGTTGATGTAGTAGGTGTATAAGGTGGTATACATTGAATGAATCGAGAGTTGTCTTTCCATTAAAGTACTGTCCTTGGAAAGACAAATAACTCTCAGACTATTTGTAACCAATGATTCTAAATCCTGAGGGGAAGCAGACTCAGATGTGTAAGTGTTGGTCACTTTGATGCTTTAGGGAGTGAGACCTTAAACGTTGGATCACATCTCCGTGCATTGGGTGATCACATGAAACATTGTGAAGGAAGCTTTGCTCAATAGGGAATCCAAATACTTTTGGATAAACAAAAAGGATATGAAAATTTTCCTTGACTACGATTTCAAAGGAGTTCATTCTCAGTATCTGATTAGAGCATTTTGGTTGAGATCCAAAATATATATTTTGCCTTGTGAATGGAGTATTCACAGCTGGAGAATGACAAAGAGTAAATATGGAAATCAAGGATTATGAAGTAGAGAATTTAGTGTAACAATATCTTAGTCCTAATTCTGCTACGGAATATGTCATGGAGGAATCATACCCATCTATAAGTAAGTCAAAAAGAACGGTGTTGATTTTTATCAAGAATAAATTCTGGAGTGCAGTTACAATTGTATAATGACATCAATTGTAATTAAATAGGGACAGAGATTTGTCGGTAACTATTTGAGCCAAACTTATTTTTCCTTTCAGGTCCCTCACCAAGCTATTGTAAATTAACAATGACGAACTCTTATTTGTTTATTAGGCTAGGTATTTTAATTTATTAAAACATGGGCTTATTATTTAAACAGGTTGTTTTAATTAATTAAAATTTGGGCCTAAAGGGAAAACTTTACAAAGAGGTAAGTGGGAGCATGGGCTTGGGATAAAACCCAAGCCCCATGCAGGGAAGCTAACACATGGGCTAGGGTGGAAACCCTAGCCCATGAGTCACTCTCCAAGAAGGAGAGTGATGGCTAGTCACTTTCCAAGGGGGGAGAGTGGTGGCTAGCGTTCCCCCCTAGCTGTCCACTCCTCTCTCTCCTATTTTAGTCCACATTGATTATTTTAAGAAGCCTTTTATGTTTTCAAGGATATAAATAGATGTGCCTGTGGCTCCTGGAAAATACACCAACACAGTTCTTTTAGTATTTACTAAGAACTGAAGTTCTTGTGAGCTAACTACTCGAAGAACATAGTTTAAATATTTGAAGAGCAACTTGAGTCCACACTCTTGGTTATTTTTAGTCATTGGTGAGAAGATCTGAAGGTCGGGATTTTTGTTTGTAAGGAGCAAGGATCTGCTGCACATATAGCTAAGGAGTGGCCCTAGTGTTCAAGTAAGTATTTTATTGTTTATTTATTTTAATAGCATAGTTCTTTGCATAGAGTTCTTAAAGTTTGATCTTGGTTAGAGAATAGTTTATTTTCCACGGCGTTAGATTTTGTTTTGATATAGTAGTATTCCCAACACTAATGACCCAAAAGGACATTCTGTCTGAGCATCGAACGTTTGACTAGGAGGGTCGAACGTTCCACACCCACACATCGAACGTTTGATGAAGAATATCAAACATTTGATGAAGAATATCAAACATTTGATGAGGTCCAGAAACTCATTCTAGGTCACATCTCGCTCCTTTCGGGTTTCTAACTCTTCCTAAGGTTAAAGGTCTAACTAGAGAAAAGAAGGAGTCTCATACTCCAAAAACAGGGTTTGAGATATCAAACTCCTTAAACTACCTCAAAACAACCTAAAACCTTAAAAAACCAACTAAAACTCTAAATAATTAATCTTAAGCTAAACAGCACAGAAACTAAGACATAACAACAACTAAACAAGATAACAATAAGCAAATAACATCAAGGAAACAAACTAAATAAGGATGAGTACCTCTTCAAGTCAAAACTCTTCTCTTCCTCCAAACACTCTCCCTCACACATTCACAAGGCTCTCTGATCTCCCAAACTTAAGTGAACAGTGCAAAGAGGGGTAAGGGCTATATTTATAGAGGTGGAACGTCTAGCTAAGGACTGTTGGATTTTTAGGTTCATCGAATGTTCTATGTACGACATCGAACGTTTGATGTACTATTGCCCAATAGACCTAAGGTTTTCACTAAACGTTTGATAAAAGCATTGAACGTTTGATAAAAGCACATCGAACGTTTTATAAAAGCATCGAACGTTTGATACTGTCTAACATGCATATTGATCAAAAGTTTTCACGTGAATCAGTGCATCAGGACTTATATCGAACGTTTGATCCTCACCATCGAATGTTTCATGAGCACACTGAACATTCCATAGAATCCTTTAAACATTCCATGGCATCCAAAGCTCAAAAATAAACCCTAAAACTTGATAAATCCTTAGGGCACTACATCCTAGTTCTATTGTAACTAGTCTTTCCTCTCCTAACCCTACTTGTCATTCTTTTTTTGAGTCAATCGTGTCGTTTAAATTGCCTCTTTCTTTCTCCCCTCAAAAACCACCGAAATACCCCAATGTTCTCACCCCAAAAAAACATTTTCATCTTTATTCGAAATCCCCTAGTTTCAATCCCTCCCTTCCTCATTCGGATTTTCAGTTCAACAAGAAACCAAAACTGGACTCCAAGATTCTTTCTACCCTAGGGCTGTAACAGCCGAGTTCGAGCGAGTAGTGCCTGTGCAAGCTCGGCTCATTTAGTTTAGACACCAGCTTGAGCTCGGCTCTAACTCGTGACGAGTACTAAAAGCTCGGCTCCGCGCGCCAAGAATAAAATCCTATGCGAATTCAAGCTCAAGCTCACCTATTAGTCGAGCCGAGTACTTTATCGAGTACTCGACTCAGCTCAGCTCGAGAAAGATTATGCAATTTTTGATTTAAGAAACAAAATAATAAAATTAAAAATTTAATACATGAAACGCCCCGGCTTGTCACTGGCACCAACTTCTTCTCGTCACGGCGTGCCCTGTGCCATCGACGTCCCCTTGGGGCGACCACCACCAAAGCCTCTCCCAAATCCACCGCGCTCAGCCATGGTTGGGCTTGTTGAAATGTGGGAGAAAGAGGCATAGGGTTAGAGACAATGCGTGAAGTCTGGTCTTGGGTAGAAGAGAAATACATGAATTTTGACATGGAGATTGGTATATTGCAAAAGATGGTCTCGCATAATAAGAAGAAGAAATGAAAGGTACTTGGGAAGGGGAAAAGTCTGTAGATGGGAAATGTGTAGCTGTAGTGTGTTGGAAGGGAGAAAGTTTGTGAAATGGGGAAAGGTGTAGCCGTCCAGCTACTGCTAGTTATTTGGGAAGTGGTAATTAAATGTCTTGTTGAGGGACATGTGATATTGGCAAGGAAGAAGTGTATTGGAAAACATGTGGTTGAATCTAAAGGCTCTTGTGAACAGATGGCGCAATTTGAAGGAAGACATAAAGACGTGCGAGAGGATCAAGATCCCATTAATGAGATACTTAAAATTGTGGCCGTCCATCATTGATGAATGACCACAAACGTGCCATGCCATCAAAAGTTTTAAAAAATAAAAGAAACCATATAATACATATGTATTTAGCAAATTAGCTGCCTCTGGGATGTTACACCACAAGCATAGTACATTTTGTATTATATTAACATTCAATTTGAGATCCACAAGAAGACGTGACAAAACACCTCATCATGGCTTTCAATTTGAGACCTATGTATTTTGAGGGCCGTTTGATCAGTTGAAATCCATTTGATGATCTAGAAAAATTAATACATCTAATAAATTAATTTAATGTTATATATATATATACTTATATAAATAGTGTTATATAATTAATATACTTACATATGGTGCATATTATTTTTAGCAATAATATATTATAATGTATATTCTATAAGTATGAAAAATTTGGCTAAATATGAAAAATAAATTTTCACCAAATTGAGAATCCTTGAATATAATTTACCGCTTTTTGTTTCTTATGCATTGAATAGCATAATGTGATTTTATGGGATTTTATTACGAGGTTTATATAGAGTTTTTCGATGGGTCATTTTTTACCACAGTCGCAAAATTATTATTTTGCACTAAAACTGAATTTTCATATTTCGATCTAATTGAAATTTGATTTTCTAGTATTTTATTTGAATCCAAACATAGGGTTTTTCCTTATTTACATTGTAAACTTAAAGTAAAGGAAACATTTACTTAAATGTTTACAATGAAAATAAGTTTAGGCTGCTGAACTGGGCTGTAGTTCAACATCTGATTGCTGAGCCTTCCAGTTGGTTCGTCTCTATCCCATTCGTATGCCATTGCAGTCGAGCTACTCAGAGATGCTTGTCTGTAACTTCGTCTGTATGCCATTGCAGCCGAGTTGCTTAGAGACGCTCGTCTCTAATTGTGTCTGTATGCCTTGCAGTTGTGGTCACTAACTCGTCCATACGGGCATCACCTCGTCCGTACGAGTTGCGCTGGTGTAAATCTCCAGAACGCGCATGTAGATCATTTTCTGTATTTTTTTCACTCCTCTCATCCGTTTTCTCTCTTTTCTCACCATGGATTGATGCCCAAACCCTTGGTTTTGATTCTAAAGAGTTTTCAAAGCCTAATCTAACATCGGAATCATAATTCTCGGTGTTTGATTGTCACTTCTATCGATCGTTTGAGGTAAATTATCAAATTCGAGTTTGTTCTCTCTTGATTAAGCTATGTAGCTTGCATGTTGCTTAATCATGTTGTATTGTCTTAGGATTTGGTGTATTTAAGCGCTAAATCGAAGTTCTATAAAACCGGCTTCATATCTTTGTGGTGAGTATTACACTACAAAAAAAAAAGGACTTTCCTAGCGTTTTTTAAACGCCAGGAAACATCATTTAAACGCCAGGAAGACCTTCCTGGCGTTTATCAAACGCCAGCATTTGGGTGCCAACAAAGTTAATTTCCTGGCGTTTATAATTTATGCGCCAGGAAACATTTTTTCCTGGCACATAAGTATGCTTTATATGTCCCAATATGTCCCAATAAACTTTGTTTCAGGTTTTTTAAAACTTGATTATACTGACTATTTCCCGTATAATCAAGTTTTTTAATACCTATTAATACAATCTCTTAAAGGTCATATTCATAATTTTTATCTTTCCTAGCATCTAAAACCTGTTGAAAGTATAATTTATACACAAAACTTAAGTAATTATAAATACTTCAATTTAACTAAATCAAATTATCACAATGCAATAAGGCTATATAACAAATTTCACAAAAGATTAAAACGCATGGCTTATAACAAATTCCACAAAACTCATGCCTTACAACAAATTCCACAAAATGATCTTAAAATATTACAAAGAAACATGTAGTAATTTAAAATGCATAGAACCCAACAGACTAGAGTTTTGTTATCTTAAAGGAACTTGTCAAATATGTGTCTGCTTATGGTTTTTTGTTGTCCAATTTGCTGGTTGTTGTTTCCTTAAAAAGCAAGATCATGGCTTCTGAGTTAGTGGGCCATCATTTCAATAAACATAATGCATGGACACAAGCTTAAACATCATGCTCATCTAAGGGAGTTATTCTGGAATTAACTTCATTTTCTAACCAAATTACTAATAGTCAAATGTAACTTTATATATATGCATGTCTACTTATGAACTTTAATTAGAAAAAAAGTATGGATAAAAGCTATAGAAATTTTGGTGGTTGAATTAAAACTCAGCAAAAACTTAGACATAATACAAAGTAATGCATAGGCTATAAAAGCCAACTATGGCACTTCAGAACTCATTCATATATATCACTTGAGTTCTTTCAACATAAGCAACCCACTATATAAATCTCTAACTCCATACAAAATGTAAAACTATATACAAATAATAAAATTAGTGTCTAACAATAATCAATGAAATTAGCGCAAATAAAAAATACAAAAGTAGATTCCTAGTCATTAACCTCATTCTCATTGTCATCTTCATCATCTTTGTTTGCTTGGGCAAAACCACCTTGGCAAACAGGCGTGTTGTCTAAGTTAAAATTTATACCTACACAATTCAAAAAAATTATTATAATTTGAACCCAAATTATAAATAATCAAACAATATGTGAAGTGTTGGAAGTAATGTAATTATAGTGAGTATAAGTAACTAAAAAGCAAAGAATAAGTTAACCACGTGTCTCAGGGAACGACATATTTTGAACGAACAAGAATAAAGAGGGAAACTAATTAACATTGTTGCAACATACAATTATGTGGTTCACTCATGTACTATGTTTTGAGAAATTCAGTCCAAGATATATTTATCATCTACGTAAAGGCTTTGGTTGCAGGAGCTAAGTAACAGCACACTAATGTGGTTTAGCTCCTCTCTTCTGTAAATGTTTCTTGACACACTTATAAATTTAGGATATTTTGACTCTTTCATGGTGAAAAGACATACATTTTTCTTCTTTGAATTTGACAAACATTGCAACCCAGAAAAAAGAGACAAATGAGTCCGTCTACTTCTTGCCTAGATGCTACTATGATTACTAATATATCTTTATCAATTCAACAAATAAGTTTTCTTTTTCACATGTTCCTTTCAGTCAAATTGTTTGACAAGCCTATTGCAGAAAAAAGATTATTGAAGGTTTCCTTCACATACGGCCATTCTTGAAGATTTATACTCAATATGGCGTGATATTAGAGGAATGGCAAATGCATGATTAAAGCTTAGAAAATCCTTCAGTCCACAACGAAAACTCTAGAATCCTACAGAAAAATAGAAAAACTCTTGAAATAATTATATGGATTAAACTAAAATCTCATTTTCGTTTTACAGATTGGAAGCCAATTTAAATGCTTCATGAAACCTATTTTGCAAGGAAAAACATTCATAAACTACTCCTAACTAATATGCTACTATATAAAGACTTAAATTTCATCATGAAACTCTAAAAATACCTAAATATATTGAAATGGAATCCTACACTTACAAATTCCAAATATTACAAAAATGTTAGTATAATTCTTCCAATGATGTTCTACATTCCCCCCTTTTTTTTTTCTTTTGTTGAAATCATTTTTTACTTCTCCCTACAACTTACACAGCTACACTGAGAGGCTCATGCATAGATTCAAAGACTATAAGGTAAACATGTAATCCGATAGGGTACTATTTGTACATGTATGATGCTCTGTGAACAGAAAGGCAAATGGCCGGTTTTATTATTTATAAAGAGCACATAAAGTGTTTATTTTTTCAATTCTGTGCTCTTTATATATAATATCTAAAATGATGCACAGAAGGGATGCAAAGCAGACCCGCTTGGAAAATTAAGCCGATGGTTATAACATGCAATTACAGCGTAGGGTGCCATGAGCCTTGAAATCCATCTTCATCACTCCTTACCTGCAACAATTCAATTTTTCTTTTTACATAGAAAACTTGGAATTCACAATTAACATATAGCATGGAAATAATGATAAGTAGGTGGCTCAACATCACTAAAGATAGAAAAAGAATGGAAAATATTAAACAAAACCCCCCCAAGCCCACGTCTTTGTTCCCCATTACAGAACCTCAACTCAAGGAATTGCATGAATACCAAACAGAGCACAAACGAGCCATAAGACAAAAAATTGCAGTGGGCATTGTAGCCTCGATCAAAATAGGTCGCATTCATGGAAATTTGGTATGGAAAACAAAAAAATCAATATACAACGAAAAGTAATACAAAAATCTAAGCAAATAATCAATATACATAAACACATAAATAGCACCCAAAAGTTTTTTTTTTTTTTTGAGAAAGGATATTAAAAAATCACAACCCAAATCACCCTTCCAATCGGTCATAATAGCCTCTTTTGTCCCTTTGTCTTTCAATTTTCTGAGAGAGAGAGAGCAGAGGAACTAATAAATTGGGAAGGAAAACACACCAAAGGAAGGAGATTTGGCAGAGGAGGGCTGAGACGCGTGCGATTTCTGGCGGCTGAGGCAAGCTGGCTGGTGGCGACTAGGGTGCAAGTGACAGCGGTGACGGCGAGAAGATGGAGGTGTCTTGGCTGATCAAAGTACAGCTACCACAAAAAATGGAGAGATGAGTCCGGTGCAGAACAGCAGGAGTCGGAGACTTAAGAGGAAAAAAAAATGGAGAGATGAGGTTCCACTTCGAGAGAGATGAAAAAAATAAATAAATAAAAAAAAAAGATAAGGCCAGGAAACTTAGATGCACGTCCTCTAGCTGTGCAGTAGCTAAAAAAAATTAAAAAAATTACAGAAGCACGCGAAACAGCAATTGTAGGCGGTCGACCTTGACTTTTCGTCAAAATTTCTAGCGTTTATGTATAAACGCCAGCTTTTTTATTTTTAACTGGCGTATCTTTATACGCCAGTATAGAAACGCCAGAAAATGATTTTACCTGGTGTTATTATAAACGCTAGGTAAAAAAATGCCGGCAAGTTCTGTGTTTTTTGTAGTGTTAAGTCCAACTTTTTGATCTATGGTTAGTTTCGTAATGTAGCATGTTAATCTTTAGTAAATTGCTATGAATTAGCTTTTGTAGCTTATGAGTTCAGGTTATGAGTCCCATTAAGCTATAGGCAAAAGTGGGTTAAGTGCTTATGATGTTGTTAAGCACTTGTGTATTCTTAGAAATTGTGTTGTGAGTTGTAGATGGTGTCTAAGATTGCATGCAATGTGATATTGCAACTTATTGTGACTAGGTGATTGAGTGGGTGTATTGTCAAGGCATCAAAGGATTGAGGTGAGTAACTTTTACTCACTGAGGACAAAATACGTTTTATGTTTTCGAATAATTTTGTTGGGACAGTTTCCAACTCCGGCTGTACGGTAACCTGAGAACAGAGAAAAGGTTAGACACAAGAGCTTGCCGGGGGCTACCGGCGGGGGATAGCTCCGATGCCTAAGTCAGTATATTTTGGAATATTTTATCAGAGAGAACTTGGAAGTATTTTTAGGTTTTTTTGTTACGTACCTTGCACCGAACCTAGACCCGATTCTTATATAGTGGTGGATTCCCCGAGGCTCATAAATGAACTTCTACTGTGGGGCCCTAAGTTCCTTATTGTCTTCTATGCCCATAAGGTCTATTAATGACGCTTCCACGTGTCACACGAAGGCAGGTCCACGTCCTCCTATCCCTTGTCCGCTTGTCACATCAATCATATCGTGTGGGGCAGGTATGCCTTGAAAACACGCGGGAGCAGCAATCAAGGTCGGCTATCATAAATGTTAGCCATAAATGAGCCTTGTCCTTTCTTCATCAAGAATCATTACGTCCTTCATGTGGGAGCCGAACCTTGGATGCCGAAGTGAAGGTCGGTGCGCTAACCGACCTTATCAACGGGGTCGGTAAACATATGTGTGCAGGTTCGGTTTCCTTGTTGATGGGCCGTTTCCAAGAGGAGGGGATATGGGCCGCCATAATCGTGTAGTCCCAATCCCCAACAGTTACCCCCTAAAATTTCTCACGCCGTGTGGTGAAAAAGGCGGGAAAATTTTATCATACCTTGGAAATGAACTGTTGCCTGCGGAGATGTTGGATGACGTGTTATCTGAGGCGTCACTACACGTGTTTTGATTTCGTCCACATCTTTTTTGGAGGTATCCGGTTATGACGCGTGTATATATGTTTCGAGGAGGATCTCCTCTTATCTTTGTTGCAAAGGATCCCTAGCCGTCACGGTTAATTCTTCAAAGATTTTTCACAGTAGCTGACCCTCTATGCCTTTCGCTTTCAACTCAGTGTTTTCTGTCAAACGCGATGCCTAAGAGACCTTTGAAATCGTCAAAGTCTTCAAGACCCCCAAAGTCTTCTAAGGCGGATGCTTTGGGGCCCCTTGAAACCTGGCGGAGCTCCTTAAGACCGAAGGATGCCGAGCGGTTAAGAAAAACTTATGAGATTCCCAACGGAGTGAAGATTCGGATTCCGGGACTTGATGATAGCATTTTCGGAATACTTCAGAGCACGAAGTGTGCATCTATGAGAAAGCCCTTATGGCCGGACTTAGGCTTCCGTTTTCTCAGGTGGCCCGCGAAATATTGCACATCTTAGAGATGGCGCTGACAGAGCTGAAGGCCGGCGCCTGGCGGCATGTGGTGGCCTGCAGCGTAGCATGGCCGATGGTCTTGGGAGACGGCTAGCAACTGACTGCCCTGGAGTTTTTGAACTTATTCAATCCGGTGAAGTACGGCTACACATGGACCTTGCAGGGTTGGGAGCGGAAATTCTTTTCCGCTCCAACCACATGGTAGAGCGACCCTCGTTTCGAGACATCTTTCTTTTTTGTCTCTGGCTTGGGGTGGGAGCTTCCTCCCATTTTATGGGACCACCCGCCGGAGGCTCGGGTTCCTCGCCACTGGGGGGACTCGAAATCGAAACGAGGGTTTCAGAAGCCGAAGTTAACGGCCGCCTAGCAGGACAGAGTTGACCGCATGGTGGCCTGGTCCACGGTGAGCGTGGAGGCGGAGGGAGAAGATTCGAACCTGGGGTTTCTGCTTCGCCCCGCCAATTTGCAGAAGTACTTGGGCTTTTCTGTGCATAGATGCGGCGGAATGGCCCATATTCCAGACATGCTCTTCCATTCGAAGAAGAAAGGGAAAGCGGAGGGCACGCCTAGGCGAACGAGGTCTAAAGGGCTGAGCCTTGCCCCGGTGAAGGAGGCCGAACCTTCCTCCTCTTCCGAAGAAGGGTCGGTCTCTCTCTCTCTGTCTACTGAGGGGGACTCGCCGAGAGGAGACACCCCCCAAGTTGTGGAAGGCCCAATTGTCCTCGACGACAGCCAAGACGACGATGAGGACAACGTTCCTCTTATGGCGAGGACTCGGGTTCCCAAGAGAAAAGTTGTGGAGCCCTCGGGGGAGGGGGAGGCGGACTCTTCTCCACTCCCCAATGAGGGGGGAGCGGAGAGTCCCACATATTCTGAGTTCATCAAGATGTACCCCCCAACAAAAAGGGCCCGAGCCGTCGTTGTCCTCTTCGCGGGTGAAGGTTCGGAGCCATCGACCGAAGCTATTCCTTCTACTGAAGGTGATTAGGATAAGGCATCTTCGCCATCCATTCCTCCTTCAGCGGCGGGCGCGGAGCCGACCTTCGAAGTGGCAGAGGTCGGTCTCATGGAGGCTTCGGAGAGAGCCGAGGTCGAAGCTATCACGACCGAACTGGTTTTTATTTCCCAAGTTGAGGGCATAACAGCGCCGGCCGATCGGGAGAAGGCCGAACTTGTCATAGCAGGTTCCACTTCGGTGATGGAGGCTGTTCCCCTCGAGGTTCAGGACTTTCTGGAGGTCTCAAACGAACCTGAGCTTCCAGATTCTCAAGTCCCCCTCCCAGAAGGGGTCGAACCTCTTTCCGCCAGGGTTAGTTCGAGCACGGGAATCGTTGCTCCAGAGTTTCGGCACCATTCAAAAGTCCGTAGTGAGCCCGAAGCTCCGGGCCCCGGAATTAAAGAAGTGACTTCTGGCAGCGGTCCCGCATGGTGGGAGGTGGTCGGTTCCCAAGAAGATCCCATCCTTGGTCTTCGGCATCAAATCGAGGTGTGTTGCTACGTTATCGCTATTCGCTTCGGTTTCTCTGAAATTTTGATTTCCTATTGACTTTGTTTGCTTTCTCTTCTCCTTTTTTGCAGGGTTCCCTGATCGCCGTAAATTCGCTCGATAAATATTTACATTCTAGTAAGGAGTCGCTCCTCGAATGGAAGAGGAAGTCGGAGGCTCAGGACGGGGAGCTCGTGGCTGCAAGGTCTACCATCACTGCCTTAAGGGCCAGGAATCTGGAGTTAGAAGAGAGATCGACCCGCCATGATGCAGAGCTTTTCGATGCCCTAAAAAGGCAGGAGGTTTTGGAGGCGAAGTCCTCTGAGTACGACCAGCTTCGCTCGGCCGTAGATGTTGGGCAGGCGAAGATCGATGAGTTGACCTCTGATGTACTCCGGCTCGACACGGCCAACTCCGGGCTTCGAAGTGAGGTGGCCGACCTTCGAGCTAAACTTGCGAGGTCAATGCAATCGAAATCTGAGTTACAGGGTTGTTCGTCGTGGATGCAGGGGGTCATCGACGAGCAGAAAGGGCTAATTGCGAGGTTTAAAGCAGAAGTTTCGGACTTATCTCGCAATCCGCTCCGTGGAGGCCGAGCGTAACTCTGCGCGGAAAGGGCTGGAAACCGCCTTAGAGCAGCTTGTCTTGTTGGGAGAAAAGATGGCGGCATTGAAGAAAGCAATTGAGGAACTTCGAGATCAGGAAAAGGCCGCCACTCAACTGGCAGATCATATGGTGGAGAAGCAACGCGAGGCGAACCAGCTGGCCACGAGGTACAAAGGCTAGCTTAACATGGTGCACATGATCAGGAACCGTACCTGGATCCACGGGTTCGAATGGGGATTCGAGACTCTCCGGGCAATGGCGGCAGATGAGAACTTGAAACTAAAAGTGCCAACCATCAAGATCGAAGATGTTCGGCCCGACCCTCGGGCCTTGGGTGAGCTTTGGTTGATTGGGGCGGAGGAGCTGCCGGATGCTCGTTCTATGTGGTCTATTCCCCCTCCCATAGCCAGGGCTCGGCTAGCGGTTAGAGGCGAACTTGGGGCCGGACCAAGCAATGTATCGAGGGCTGGGGGTGAGTTCGGTTCTATTGCCGGCGGCGAACGTGGTGCCGAACCCCCTTTAGAACCCCCTACTAATAGGATCGCGCCTTCTTCGTAGTTGTATTTCATATTTTGTAAGTTTGTTGTTGTGTGTGTTTGTTTTTTTTTTTTTTTTTTTTGAAAAATACTAAGTTTGACCTTCATAATGAGATTCTTTGGCTCTGCTGCATCATCTGATTCTGCCTGTCGTCTTTAGGCGACATGATTTAGTATGTTGTCCAGGTACTTTCGTGTTTGACCTGGACGAGACATCATTCAGTCATTCCATTTCGGGAATCTGAAGGGTCTCGCTCTGGGACCTTGGTAATAGTGAACTGCGCATGGAACGGTGCGGCTTCCCAAGAGGCGCGCCTGTTGGGTTCTCCAGGTTTGGTGCGCCTATTTAAGGGGAGCCGGCAAGTACCATTTCTTCCACGATCCTTTTTGCTTCTCTCCTTATTCGTTGCAGATACGCTCTTCTAGACACCTCATTCTATGGACGGGGGAGCACATCGGAGGGGAGGTCGAAGAATTCCGGCACCTGAGGCCCCAAGTGGCTCCCGCCGGAGTAGGCGCCTCCGAGCTCGAGCCATTGGACCTGCCCCAAGGGTAATGGTTTCGGACTCCGAATCCGTCAACCGCTTCCCGGGGTCCGCCGGACACTCCGACAGCGACCCATTCTTCATTCCAGGGTTAGTGCCTGGGCGGGTGGAGGAAGGTGGACTGCAGGGCCCTCAGGACCCGGCAGGGCAGGTGCCAGAACCCGTGGCTCACAATGGGAGCGACGGGGCCGTGGGGGATGGCTAGGGCCATCCAACACCGGGAGCTGAATATTCTTTCTTGGTGGAAGATCCCCGCACAGTGCGCCAGACGCCTAAGGAGGCCAAGGCCCACGACTTTCGCCAGGGGGTGCGACTCGGCCGCTTGGAGAACCGAGTGGCTTGTCTTGAGGCGGAGATTCGCCGTCTTGAAGGGCAGCTCCGTCCCTTGCGCGAAAAGTTATACAATCGGCGTATGAGGATGGGGGAGGAATATGGACTGGATTTCTATATCGCCGGTGGTTTCTCCACCGATGAAGATTAGAGGGGAGGCCTGCTTCACTCTCTTGTCCTTCCCTTTTAACCCCAGTTTTTGTTTTCGTAAGGTTGACGACTCATAGATCGTCAATATTGTAGCCCCTAAATGGGCGTTTTTCCTTTATTCTATTACGCTTAATGAAAGAAGCTTCGAGCTTTTTGTTTTTGCTTGTTGATTTCATTACGCACATCTCCCTTTCTTTTCCTCTTTTTTTTTGAATGATACGGGTCGTATTACCCTGCTTTGCCCACATGTAAATACATTGCTTGTATATATTTTTCAAATAACGGGCGGATATGAAAAGGTTTCATTTCACCTTGTTTTGTTCGCACGTGTTGCAATCCTCTTTGCATTCTGATGAGAGGTGCCGAACTTGTTCGGTTGAGATGTCGGCAAGCGAATCATCATGTCAGGTTCAAATCAATATGTCGAGGTTCAGCATGTTACGGGGTAGGTCGCGACCCCAATAACGGAACCACGATAGTGACCTTGGGTCATACGCACGGCATGCCAAAGGGCTCAAGGCCTCGATGACGGTGCGCAGATCCTTTGGTCTTGGTTCGGCATGTCAAGGGTCATTGTCCGGACCTCAATGACAGAACCAAATGGTGATCTAGGACCGCACGCACGGCATGTCAAAGGGTTCGTGACTTCGATGACGGTGCGCGGGTCTTTCGATCTGGGTTCGGCATGTCAAGGGTCGTTGTCCGGACCTCAGTGACGGAACCTAGTGGTGATCTAGGATCACACGCATGGCATGTCAAAGGGTATTCGTAAACCTCAATGACGGTGGCGGCATCTTTCGATCTGGGTTCGGCATGTCAAGGGTTGTTGTCCGGACCTCAGTGACGGAACCCGGTGGCGATCTAGGATCACACGCACGGCATGTCAAAGGGTATTCGTAAACCTCAATGACGGTGCGCGGATCTTTCGATCTGGGTTCGGCATGTCAAGGGTCGCTGTCCGGACCTCAGTGACGGAACCCGGTGGTGATCTTGGATCACACGCACGGCATGTCAAAGGGTATTCGTTGATCCGCTTAAGAATCAAATTTAAATTTATAAACACTCGCAATAGCACGAATCTTTGTAGATAGGTCTATATTGAGGGTCGAACCACAGGGATTGTAAAAGGTTGTTTGATATGGAATTTCTAAAATGTTACCTAACTTAACCCATAAACACAAGAGTTGGATTTTTAAAAGTAAAAACTAAACAACTAGAAAGCTTTTAAACTAATTATGCAAATGAAACTAGAAATTGATGAGAGAGGTATAGAGAATTGATTTCACTCAATCCTCATACCATAAGCAAGCAAGACATAGCATGGAATTCACATAAAAGTAAGGTTTTGAGTGTGTGAAGGGTGTCAACCCTCACAACAACTCTTCAAGAAATATACTTTTCAAAGGGAATGATAAAACATCTTAGCTACACTCAAACCACCCACCTAATCTAGATGTGAGATAATCTAAGCTCCCTAGCATGCAATATAAACCCTTCTCAAGCATACACAATTCATGGAATAGCATAGAACATCTTAGGTTTCCACCCCTTTTTCCCACTACTCTAAGTTAAACTAACAAGGATTAAGTTGTGGTCCCTAGCATGCAATATCATATTCACTTAGAATCATGTCAACAAATATCATTGTAAAGCTTATAAATCATCCAAGAATTAACACAATCCTTCATAGACAAAGAAGAGTATATATCTCAAATGGTGTTTGCATTAAGCCCAAAACAAAAGCATGTACAATCACCTCACCATTTATATAAACTCCAAACTAAACTACTCAACTCATAGTACTTGGATTAAGCTAAATCAAAACCCTAAAAAAGGATTTAGTTCCTCATGAGGGTTATGGAAAACTCCATTGATTTGGAGAAACCCATTCCCAAGGAAACCAAGCACTATGAGAGAGTTCTTACCTACTGTCTAACACTAAAAATGCAAGAAAAACTAAGAGAAAATAAAGGAAAACCAGCTAATGGTCCATTCTCAGACTCAGTTACATATAAAGAGGGAAGGGCTTAGATCTTTCCAAAATGAATAAATGCTACAAAGATCATCTTCCAAAAAGTCTTGAGCGGTTTCTGAGGGACGATTTCGGCGCCCCACAATGGACTGACAAGCCGCAAAATCAGACCCATAAAGATCTAGCCGTCATTTGCTGTCTGAAAGATCTTCAGGTTCTGGAAGGGGCGACGACGCTCGAGCGTCACTTTTGGGCGCTCGAGCGTCAAGTGCCTCTGACGCTCGATATCTGCACGCGCTGCTGCGTGCGCCAGTGTTGAGGTTGCTTCTGGCGCTCGAGCGTCAAGATTGGGCGCTCGAGCGTCACTCCTTCTTCAGGCAATGACTTCTTCCCAACATATCTTCAAGTCTTAATGTCCATGAGTTGTCTTGAATTTTTCATTAAGACCTGAAAATATGGAAAACACTAAAACACACTAAAAGTATTAGATAACAATAACAACTAAGGTATAACACATGCGAGTTAAGGGGCTTGAATGTGTAACATTCAAGACTTATCACACCCCCAAACTTACATAATGCTAGTCCCTTAGCATTACAATACTAAAAGTGAAATGAAACAACTATATACAAGCAACTATCTACCTCCTTTGTCGTAGGAAACACGATTGCATTTAGCATATGCAACAAGCCTTTTAACCCTAGCATAACTAGCGGACGAGTGAAGTCTCGTGAGAGTTAACAGAAATGTTACCCACAAAACATTGTGCATGCTCACATTATCACAAAGATGCAGTATCACAAAAATAATGGTTCGCATGTCAATGGTAAGCTTAAACTAACAAACTCCATTTTCACTACAAGATCAGAATGTGCAAAATATGTTTACTTACCGATGGCAAGCTGAGAATTCATGTATGTTCGCCAAACTGGTGTAAAGTGACTCAGCACATAGATACGAGGTTTCAAAATAATCAGCAACCACATGGCTCAACATATCAAAATTTATTGAACTCTTTATCAAATGAAACACCAGGCATGGTTTACTATTTATTTACCGACCTTTTATACTTATATTTACACAAGCTGTTAGCTTAACTCTCCATTAAGCTTTCTAGTTAACCCATGTAAATGAGTGTTAAGCCAATGAGCTCCCAAACCAGATGCTTTTAGGCCACTAGATGTAAGAGAGCATCCGTTAAGGGCTGTATACTCGAGTTTACCCATAGGCTACAAAGACAAAGCTAGCTGTTCTAATCATCTTTTTTTTTTTTTTTTTTTTTTTTTCCAACATATATACCATGATACCATCATTTTATTGCCCAGGTCATCCATCTAACAAGCAATCCAATTGCATCAGACGTATTGAAAACAAGCATGTTGTCATTTAAAGCTCATACCTCACAATCCATGAGCCAATGTGCTCGTGATATACAATGTGAAACAGTTGAATTCTCAAAAGCCAAACGCAAGTAAAAAGATTTTACAATTTCTAACTGCATGATCATGTGTTCGTTCTTTTAAGCTCACCAATGAAATAAAAATCAAAATTAAAGATCAATAACATTCTAAGGAATAATATGAACATGTATTTACAAAAGAAAAATTTTTTTACAAACCCAAGAATAAGTGGTAAATGAACAAGAATACAAGTGTTTACCCATACCCCCAAACTTAAATCGCACATTGTCCCCAATGTGTTTGTACAAAAAATGGCAAACTGAGGGATAAAGAAAAACCTCTTGGGGAGGTATGGCTCTATGCATACCCCCAAACTTGATCTTTACAATCACTTATCCTGAAAACAAAACTAAAAACCAACTAAAAAGCAAAATAATATACAAAAGAAAGAAAAGAATAAAAGAATAAAGAAAAATCAAAATTAAATCTTGAACGATAACCCAACTTCTCATAATCCTCATGAAATGAACAAAAACACCTGTCCTTATAAGAAATGGCAAAAACAAATACATTGATGGTTAATAACATAATGTTCCAAAATACCAACAATGTAATACAAAGTGCAAAGCCATCAAATAATACAATAGTGCTCAAGGAGCAGGTGGTGCAGGTTGTGGCGGAAGGCGACTCAGAATCTCCTGCAGTGTCGACCCCATGGTCTGAAGTGTCGCCTCAGTTCTCTGTGCAAAGCTGTCCTGCCACTGATAGACTCGCTCAAACTGTGCCTGCAGTAGCTCATACTCGGACTGTGAAATGGGGGCTCTATCCCCTGGAGGAGCTGATGGCTCTCCCTGAGCCATCTCATCAGCTGCATCTGGCACATCTTCGTCTTGAGCAATAGCAAGTACTCTGGGCTTCATGTGTGAAGTGCTCTTGTGCCAATCTCTCTCGGTGTAAAGCTGAAAGTTATTCCGCACATTGCGCTCTTCGTGAATGTCGATTCCCTTGCTGATAAGAAGTTTAGTCACTAGGTAAGGGAAAGGGAGCGCCGAGTTCTCATTGGAAATCCTCTTGTCCACAAATAACTCCCAGCATTTACGCATTTGGCTCCATATAAGCTGCGGAGCTGAGAACCAATGCTTCCTGTGGACGGCATAGAGAGCTGCAAGAAAGGCGCCGGATCTCTGAATTTT
>FXXK01000521.1:287374-299770 GCA_900184695.1 Betula pendula | reverse complement strand
AAAAAAAGTAAGCAGAGAGATTAGCCATAATGGGGCTTGTCCCTTCTTCATAACAGGTCATTAACCTTACCATGCGGGAGTCGAACCCTGGAGGTCGGCAGAGCTCCTTTTAGACCGGAACCGAACCTAGGGGTTCTGCCGGGTTTGCTATGCGAAACCGAACATAGGAGTTCGGCCAGATCTAAGACACAAAACGAACCTAGGGGTTCGGTTACCATGGTCGGTAGTGAGGCGGGCCTGGGCTTGACCTACACGGCGCGCCACAAGAGAATTGGGTGTGGGCCATATGTAGTTTTAGGCCCAATCCCTAACAATAATCATTATCTTTAAATTCACAACTTATTCAACACATGTAAAAATACTCAAAACATATAATCATGTTATTCATAAAATATTCAGGCTCATGTGATAACATTTATCAAAAACATAGTATCTTTTTGCTCAGTAAGTAATGTACTTACCTCTCGTAGTCCACTTAAAATTTCCTCTTGTCGTTATAAAATTCACTGCAATTAATCACATCCACGCGCGACAATGTATTAGTCTAGAATATATCTTTAAAACCAATATCTAGACCACTTATCATTTTCCTTAAACACAGCCTAAAAGTTTAGCATAACGACATATCCCCAATATTATAATGCCATTCCGGCATTATAACGGCATATCAAAAATATTATAATCTCACTTGGCATTATAACTACATCAATTAAATTCTAGCAACTAGAATTAATATAAGCTAGGGATAAGGGATTATACCTAGCACTCCCCAATAAAAGCACCAAAGCTTGAGAACTTTGAGCTATTTCTTCTTCTTCCAACAATCACTAAGACTGCACGTATGGCTGGAAGTTCTATTATTTTTTTGTGAGCAAAGACACTGCCTACGGACAGCAGAACATGAATGAAGGCAGGGTGGATTTTCTTTTGCTTTCCAATTCTATTTTACTGCTTATACAGGGAAGCTTTACACGATACTATTGCAGGTCACCCATTACACTTACACGTTGCACAGCCCACTACTAACGTTCCAGCACACCATGCACTCCACTTCTCTATTTTTTGGACAGCACTCCCACATGCAGCCCACGTTGGTGTGTGCCTCATCTTGCCTCAACATCTGGACAGTACATGCATTCAACCCTTCCTAGAATTTTGACAGCACACATTCCACTACACTAATTTCTCTTCTTTTTCCTTTTTTTTTTTTTTTTTTTGGTTCTCTCAATGGACGACGTCCAGCTCTCTTCTTCTCTTTGTTTTTCTCTTTTTTTTTTTTGTTCATTCCATTAGTGGACGTTACCCCACTTGTTCTCTTTTTTGTTTCCTTTTCTTTTGTTGATTTTTCTTGTTCTCTCCATGCTGTACCGAACAGCATCTCAATTCACTATATATATATTATATATATATGTACCAATTAACACTATAAGGGCAAGATGACATGTATATAGATGAATATATACATATTCATATATATTATGTGTATCAATACTATCATTGCATGACTTTTTGATTTCATTTTAACACTCCAAAGATTTATTTTTCTTTAAGCGTATAATAAATTAATCACTACCCAATTTAACTAAGAACATATAATTAAACATAAAATATATTCTTCCAAATATATTTGACCCATCTTAACATCACAATTTTCACCAAAGTGTTCTTAGTCGACCTAATAAAATTCTGGGGTATTACAATATGCAACAAGCCTTTTAAACCCGTAGCATAACTAGTGGACGAGTGAAGTCTCGTGAGGGTTTAACAGAAATGTTACCCACAAACATTGTGCATGGTCAAATTATCATAAAGAATAAAGTATCACAAAAATCATGGTTCACATGTCAATGGCAAGCTTAAACTAACAAACCCCATCTTCACAACAATTTAGGATGTGCAAAATATGATTACTTACCGATGGCTAGCTGAGATTTCATGTATGTTCCAACTGGGGCAAAGTGATATCAACACATAGATATGAGGCTTCAAAATAATTATCAACATAGATGGCGCAATACCTCAAAATTCACGAAAATCCTTATTAAATGAAACAACCAGGGCATGGTTACTATTTACCGACCTTTTATTATATTTACACAGCTACTAGTTTAACTCCATTAAGCTTTTCTAGTTAACCCATGTAACGAGTGTTAAGCCAATGACTCCCAAACCAGATGGCTTTAGGGCACTAAATGTAGAGACAACCTTAAGGGCTGTATACTCAAGTTAACTACTCTACAAAGACAAACTAGCTGTTTTATCATCTTTTTTTTTTTTTGAACATCTTTTTGCCCAGGTTATCCATCTAACAAGTCATCCAATTGCATTAGAGGTATTGAAAACAAAACATGTTGTCATTAAGGCTCATACCTCACAATCCATGTGCCAATGTGCTCGTGGAATGTCAATGTGAAACGAATGAATTCTCAAAAGCCAAGAGTAAGTAAAAAGATTTTGAAATCCTAACTACATGATCATGTGTTCATTCTCTTAAGCTCACCAATGAAGTGTAAATCAAAATTAAAGATCAACAAAATTCTAAGGAATAATATGAACATTTGCAAAAATAAATTTTTTTTTTGAATTTTTGGATTTTTGGACAAAGTGTCTTTCCATACCCCCAAATTTAAATTACACATTGTCCTCAATGTGTATAAAATTGAAGCATATTATCAGGGATAGAGGAAAACCTGATTGGAGAGGTATGACTCATAGCATACCCCCAAACTTGGACATAAGAACACTTATCCTGAAAAGCAAAACATTAAACAAAACAAGGGAAAAAATAAAAATATAAAAACAAACAAAAACTAAAAATAGCAAATAAATAAAAAATAAAACACACAAATGAAAAACAAATAAAAAATTTCAAGGTTACGGCCGTGCAGTGTATGGAGTGGCTTCAGTGCCACTGAGCTAGGTTGGGGCGCTCAATCACCAGGATCCATGGTTCGAGCGTCTCCTGTTTTAGCGGCATCAGTACTGTGGCTCTGGGATGTGGCGCTCGAACGCCCAGCTACTTCAGCTGAACCTGAAATGAAAAACTAAAAACAGAAAACACACCAAACACAAATATAAAAAGTTTCTGCCGTGCAGTAGTAGCCTCAGTGCTACTGATCATAAGCTCTGCGATCGATCTCAGGTTTCTGTGATTGATCCCAAGCCTACGATCGATCCACGATTTCTGCGATCGATCGCAATCCAATTATGCAAAAACAGAAAACAGCAGACGAAAACAAAGTGCAGAAAATAGATAAAAATGCAGGAAATAGAACCTGCAGAAATGAAGAAAAAAAATGCAGAAACAGACTCTGCAGAAACCAGAAAAATATGCAGAAACTGAAACTGAAAAATATGCAGGAAATATGCAGAAAATGAAAAAGATGCAGAAAACCAAAAACTGAAAAAGATGCAGAAAACTAAAACATATGCAGCAAACCAAAATATGCAGAAAATGAATGTAGAAACATGTAGGAAATGCAGAAACAGGAAAATATACTAAACAAACCTGAAAAACAGAAAAGTGCAGAAATTGCAAGAGCAGAATCTGCAGAAACCAGAAAAAATGCAGAAAGATAGAAACAGAAAATTTGCAAAATCTGCAATTGCAGAAACCAGAAAATGCAGAAAAAATTCAAGAACAAAATCTGCAGAAATTGAAAAATGCAGGAACTAAAAATACAGAAACTACAGAATGCAAAAAACCAGAAAATCAGAAACTGTAAAATGCAGAAAACTGAACAGAACAAAAAATTGCAGAAACTGCAAAGTGCAGGAACTGAAAAAGCAAAAAATTGAACAAAAACAGAAACCATAAAAAATAGAAGGCAGAAACTGTAAAGTGCAGGAAAATGAAACAGAATGCTGGAAATGCAGAAATTGACAAAAATATGCAGAAACAGAATCTGCAGAAAATGCAGAAACTGAAAAACAGAAGAACATAATGATGCAAAACTGAAAAAATGCAAGAAAACAGATTATATGCAGAAATAGAAAACAGAAACAAAAAAAAAAAACTATACACAATGAATTATATATAACATATGTACGGAATTATATACAACATATACACAAAATGAATTATATACAACATATGTACGTAATCAAACTAGATTCAATCCTAAAAACTTCATAAACAACCGTTAAACAATCCCCGGCAACGGCGCCAAAAATTGATACACACGCGAGCGCGCACCGATTTTAAAATTTATAATTAACCGCTCGCGATAGATCGTATCCTTTTAGGATAGCTCTAAAAGAGGGTATCGTCCGCAGGGACTGTGATGGTTGGTTTATCAAGCTTTCGAGATTTTCTCTAGCTCAACTCATGAAAATAAAGATGTTTTGATTTTTTAAAACTAAAAGACATAAACGTAAATGACTTAAACATAAGTGACATAAACTTTAAATGACATAATTGTAAATGACGTAAATGTAAATGACATTAAGTGTAAATGATATAAAGCGTAAATGACATAAATGTAAAGATAAAGGTAGAATGCAGATTGTATCTAACTTGAGATCTTTAATAAAGGCATAATATGAGCGTGTAAAGGTTTTCAATCCTTACAACGAACTTAACATGAAAATACTACCAAAAGAAAATGATAAAGCATCATAATTTTGCACTAGTCACTCACCTAAATGACATAAATTTAAATGACATAAATCTAAATGACAGAAAATCCTACATGTGAGATGACTCGTGTTTCCTAGCATGCGATATAAGTCCTCTTAATAGCCTACCCAATATCATGAAATAAGCATAAAGCATCATAGGTTTCCACCCCTCTTTCCATCTATTCTAAGTTAAACTAACATAGATTGAGTTGTGGTCCCTAGCATGCCCTATCAAACTCACATAACATCAAGTCAAAAGCATCATTGCATAGCTTATACCTTCTCAATCAAAGACATCAAAGGTATTGAAATCATTCAAGACTTAAAACAATTCCTCATAGACAAAGAACGATTTCCATCTTAAATGGTGTAAAGATGAAGAACAAACCATATGCATATACAATCATCATACCATTTATACAAAATCCTACCTAAATACAATCAACCTCAACTCATAACCCCATGGAAAAATTACATCAAACCCTAAATAGGATTCATTTCCTCATGGATTTGGATTTCTTCAATGGATTTGAAGAAATCCATTTCCTAAGGAATATTGGAGCTATGGGTCGAGTTCTACACTCTATACAATAACCAAACAAAGCAAAAGAAGCTAAGAAATACACTGAATGGAACTCCCAAAAACGTTCCTCTCGTTCTCCCCCTCTTTCTCGTCACTTTTGAACATATAGAGAGAAAGAGGATAAAAATCTATACAAGATAAGATAAAATAACAAAGATCTTCTCCCATGTAGTGGAAAACAGCTCTAAAGGTCGAATCCCAGCTCATAAACAGCCTGGCAAGCGAGATCTTTGAAGAAAATATCGTTGAGAGCTGCTTCAGATCTTTTCGGGTTTGGAAGCTTCGATGGGGATCGATCCCTGTTGTCTGGGGATTGATCCCTGATAGTGGGGATCGATCCCTACTGGGGATCGATCCCTGCTGGGGATCGATCCCTGATTGTGGGGATCGATCCCTATTCAGTTTCCAGCACTTCAGTACTTCTATATTTCAACTCATCTTGATTATTTTCAAGCCTAATGATGCTGATTTGATTTTGTTTTCCATTAAGGCCTGAAAATAAGACACAACACTAAAACAAAACAAAATGTTATATTACAACACAAACTAAAGGCTAACACATGCGAGTTATGAAGTGTGAATGTCTAACATTCAACACTTATCACTTTTGTCTTCCACATATGTTATTTGGTTTGCTCATATGATGGAATGCTAGCAACTTATGGAGATGGTTCATATGACTTTCGGTTACCAATTCTTCTTCCTTATCAGCATGAGTTACAGCAACCATGTAACACCCCCAACCCTTGGAGGGGTTAGGTTTGTCAATTTACCATCGTAGAGGCGCAAAGATTAATAAGGCTACCAAAGTGATAACTAAATGAGATGAGACATGCATTAGCAAAATAAACTAATAGTGTCATATAAAATATTACTCTCTTAAATTGCGGAAATGATATGCCAAAAGAATACAACATTCCTTATTGAAAAACCCATAGTTATGGAAACTGTGCTAAAGCACTTATTGTAAACAAATTAATAATAAAATAAATGCATGAAGTCCTAGAAAGTCCCGCCCCCATTCCAACCTCCTAGACCAAATTGCTCATAACCTGAAAACAAAACATAGTAAGGGGTGAGCGAGAAATGCTCAGTAAGAAAACCCTCAACCATAAAACGGTTGAGTTAACTTCATTTTCTTTAAAATAATTATTCGAAAAATATCATCATCTAAAAATCACTGCAAGCATATTTAATACATATCATATTATACATACGGACAACCTCTAAGTCTATAAATAGTCAATCATCAGTAAAGTAATCATAAAGCACATTCATATTCCTTGTAAAATATTCACATTCATAGGTTATCACATTAAATCTCATATTAGGGCCCATATACACTATTACCCCCTGTGTACTAGGGTTGCGCGGTCCTTGTGACCATGGCAGCGACTGTGGCTGCAGCCTTGCCTGTCAGCTAATTAATCAAAGTGCACTTAGCATGATATATCGATGGATTACCACCTTCTCAACGTCTTTCAGCGGTTGCGCTTCCATCTTAAGCAATGGTACCGAGCTCATACATTGTAAACGTTTCTGGGGCCAAAATTATCTCCTCCACACCCGTGTCCTTATCATAATAAATTATTTCTCATTCCTTTACTTCTCATGAAACTGTCTAGGACAACGTGTGGGAGGGTTTTCTCTTCACTATAAATTTTCCTAATTTACTTCCCAAAAAAAAATAGAATTTCTTTAACACAATCATCTTCCTCTTAGAAAAATTGTCACAAAAGTCGAACGTCGTACCCATACCAATTTGAGTGACAAAAGTAAGTTTAGAAATTAAGAACATCTTTATAAAAGTGTTTTATGCATGTATAATCATGTCAAATAAATATAAGAATAATTATAAAATAATATATTTTTGCACCAAGTAATAAAGAGCATTTAAATTAAATCATGCAATGAAACTACACTTAAAAGGGTCAAGAATTTCCTTACCTGGATACTGCTGCTAGAAGATGCTTAGCCTGCTAACTACCTGAACCAAGTATTTAGCCACATTAATAATCTTACTAATTCTATTCTTGTTAGAAGAACACCACTGGTCCTTTCTAACTAAGACTCTAGTGATATGGCCCAAGACACTCAAAATGGCCAAACTCGTAACAAACTTCTAACTACAGTTGGGCTTAGTTACCTATAACACTTTCTAAGCCCAACACTTAGATTAAAAGAGTCAAATTCACTTGTAAAACATTCTAGACATAAAATTCCAGAATTAATAATGCTCATACTTAATGCAACTTCCATAAAATGTCATGATTTTTGATACTAGGTTTAACATAATTTAGTAGCTATTCTTTAAAAATACATTCTCATAAAAATATAATTTATAGCATCTATAGTTAAATTAACAATTGAAATATGTATTATTATAAATAAGTATCAAAGTATGGTTTGATTATTATAAATAAAACTTAAAGAAGCAATTACATGTATTCGGATAGATTTGCAAGTATATAAAATATCTTTAATATATGTACATATGAATCAAGTGTGTAAAGGTTCAACAGAAAAAAAAATATTTCCGTTTATAAAGATATGGAGGAGCCAAACTTGTGTGAAAATCCCCATAGTTACAAAATAAAATAAAAAGATATAAGGAATGATGATTGTCAATGTATTTCACTACAAGTGCACGTTGGGCATGAAATTGTGAGATAAGACAAAGCAAGTAAGGACAAATAATGGCATCGTTACAAGATTGGAAACATGGCTATAATGTGACGACCCGATCCATAATTACACTGTAGCTATTTTTTTTTTTTTTTGAAAACATACAGTAATTATGAACCGGATCTATCGCCACAGGGTGATAGAAAACACCTGCTATACCTGTATCTCACAACGTATCATGAGAATACCTAATACATCTGAGTCATATATCACATCAACTATAAACTGAGCGGAAGCATTTATAATCAAAGGGAGTAATCAAAACACCTGTAGAGCTGACAATAAAAATACTACTGATTAAAGTTTTACATGATTATACAAAAGAATGGCTATACACAGGTGTCACAGGCGACACAAGCCATATATACAAAAATACAGTTGTGAATACATCATCACAACATCAAAAGAATAGACTAACTAAAGTGTCTATACAAAACATACAAGTCCCACGACGTCAGTCGTAATAGCCGAGGTAGTAGGCTATGGGATCATCATCTAAACTCTCAGTACCTGCACCAATATCTATGTAATCATAGAGATCATCCATGATTACACAGGCGGAAAGGAAAATGAGTGAGTCAACAGATTCAATGGATAAAAGTCCACTGAGTTTTTGTAAAGAACCGAAGTGTTAGTTACATGAGTTTACAATAACAGCTACCACAAATATGGCATTTTATTTTGAAACATAATGCAGCTGATAAAGTAAACACATGTGATCATAAAACATCCGAAATAGTATAATAGCTGGGTACATACATGTACGTTCCAGTCTCCCGCCTGTACTAGCACACATACGCACTCAACTATGTTATAAATATATCGTATAACTTGGCTACACTCATATACAAGCATCCCTTTCCCTATGGGTGAAAACACAAGCATATAAGCATGTCCAAGCAATTAAAACATAAATCACATATGCAGCTAGACATAAAAGTATACATAGGTTCTTGCCTGTAGCGAACTCGTAAGCATACATTCACATATGCAGCTAGACATAAAAGTATACATAGGTTCTTGCACGTAGCGAACTCGTAAGCATACAATCACATATGTCTAGACATAAAAGTATACATCGGTTCTTGCTCGTGGCGAACTCGTAAGCATACAATCACATATGTCTATAAGGAAGATCAATAAATCATCATATGCATCTAGCCGTAAAAATATACATATGGACTTGCCCATACAACCCCATATGCATACTAATACGTCTATGATAAAATCCACATAAATCATATCACAAATCATCATATAAATACATCATAAATCAATCATAAAATCATCATGCTCTCATGCCATGCTTTCTTTATCTCTTTATCTCTTACTTAGTTGTACACAAGATATTTACAACCCCTGTGTCATGGGTTTAGCACACAAGATATTTACAACCCTTGTGTCATGGGTTTACATGCATTCTTTGTTCTTCACACATATGCTCTTCCCATGCTTACTTTACTCATCAATACCATGCAAACATTTTGCCATAATCTTTTCTCAATATCAAAATCAATAAAACATCATAAAAACTCAACATGTCAATAAATTCCGCCGTAATCATAAAACATCAATAAATCATCAAAACTCATCATCAATCATTCATCAAATATTCATTATAAATCACTCATCAAATCATCATAAATTCTCAAGAAGATAATCGAAATCACAAATCATATATTGTCATAAGATATCATCGGTTCGACTTTTAAACCATTATATTGTCTTTTCGAAATCTCATAAAAGCATTTGTTTTGTTTAGCAAGTACAACATCTGCTAAACATTGAAAACAAAACATAAAACAGTTTAAGGTTTGTATCACTCTCAGTAAGTATAAATACTTACCTTTTTTTCGCTTGTTGAATTTAATTCCTAGCCCAATGCTCTAGCAATGCCCGCTGCATGATACATTGCTACAACATCAATAACTCTACACATTTTAACTCAACTCAACATACCCAATAGCTAGGACACTTGAATACACAAGCATCAATGTGGCCATAAGCAACCCATAGAATTCTAGGGTTCCTAATAGCCTTAGAATCATCTATTTAACTAACCCATAGTGAATTACTACGGTTAGACATCCTAAAATCCCAAAATATTAACTAGGGAAAAATCTAGGGTTGTGAGCTTCGGAACTTCAATCCGATGCAAAGAGAGTGCAAAGCAATGAAAACCCTAAGAAAATGACCAATGCTAAGCTATACATTCGAAATTATAGCCCAAGCATTTGAGGGTTTAGAGTTTTAGGAAATTTACCTCGAATCGATCGGTGAAACAAGGTTCCCAACGCCAAGAATCGCGTTCCCAGGGGTTAGAAACGTGTTTGGGGACTCTCTAAGATCAATACCCCATGTTTGGGTATGAGCCCAATGAGAGAGAAGAGAGAAAATGGCGAAAAAATAGAAGAAAAATCAGAAATGGTGGAAAAAATCGCGTTTCAGCCTTATATAGTCGGGTGAACAGTGCCACCGTCCGGACGATGGTGCGGACGGTCGCCACTGAGTGAAAAGTGGAATTGGACCGTCCGGACGACTTGCGGACGGTCGACACTGACCAAACAGCAGCCAAGACCGTCCGGACGACCTGCGGACGTTGCTGCAGACGGTCGACACTGCCAGCTCGTTTTGACCCTCAAAGAGTTGGAACTGGAAAATTTTTGTGAAATACAAAGTTGTAGGTTTTTGAGTCAGCTTTCCAATGACATAAAGTTTTCCTCAATCGGAGTTTTGAGTCAAAAGTTATGACCATTTTAATCCGACGGGGTCAAAACTAAAACTATCAATTCAAGTGAAAACCACCGAATACTTTCCTAAAACTTATTTTCTTTGCATTTGTCCATCCTTCTTACTTTTTTAATAGCTTTTTACTCAAGCCTATTTAAAGGGATTTACAATCCATAATTAATACCTTGGGCGTTACATATAAGGCCATGCGACAATTACCATCAAGAAGACAATAAAATTACGAAAAAGAATAATAAGGAGTAAAAGCTGCCATGTATGTGAATAAACAATGAAGAAAAGATTAATTCAAGTAAAGTGATATACCTGCATGTTCTCAGTGAAAGGAAGTAAGTGAATTAGAAAAAAATATGAGAAGGAAGATGCTAGGACGTGCGGCTGTTTGCGAGAGGGAGAGAACAGAGAAGAGGCGTGAGGTGTTGGGTAGTTTACGGCTAGGGTGTAAAAAGTGAGGTTAGGGTTTTATCTTATTGGTATTTATTAGGAGGGTGTAAAACAAAGGAAGAAGTAAGAATAATAGTGGTGTCATACGGCTAGGGTTTTAAAATGTGAAAATAAATTGAATGGATATCATAAACTTTCTAGAAGTGGGGTAATAAATTCATGAGGTAAATGCTAGAATGAAATTTTCATTTAAAAAATATATTTTGTCTCCCAATAATTTTAGAAACATTAATTTTCGAAATATTTTAAAATATTAAATGAATAGATAAATAAATGAAAATAATAATAATGATAACGTAAATAAATAATCTTTATGCATACTAAAATTACATATATCTCCCTAAAGGGATATCGGGGTATTACAAACCATATTATGATGGTTAACATCCCCCTGCAAGCTTATAGGGAGAGGTTGAATGTAACGCCCCAGTTTCTATGCAATAAAACCGTAAGCAGAAACCTCCGGTTTCCACGTGACAGTACTACCTCAGAGATCAGTCTCGCAGCGGATATATTTTTTTTCTTTTAAAAACACAAGGGAACAACTAAATTACACAATAGAGCTGACTGAAATACCTCGTGAATTAAAATACGTTAGATGTTTTAATAATACAAACATGTGCATACCAGATGCACCAAATAAAAGATAGTTGCAGTATATGCCACAGACGGCATACAGTTGCAACATCACGCTGTTTAGATATATTACAAACTATCATTAATAAAAACATATAAAATACGAAGAGACATATATATATAACAAAATGTTGTCTCTTCCGGGATATAGCACATCCCGACAAAGTAGTGCCTAATAGTCATCAAAGCTAACGAAGGGGTCTCCGCCTTCGCTATCTGCATCACAGTCTATGTAAACATGACATCATCACATTTACATAGGCAAACAAGTGAGTCTACTGCATCCCAATATAAGCAGGTAATTGAATTATTGAACAAGCATATGACAGATATAATGAATAGGTTTTCGTGCATCGTTGTGAAGGCTTTGTTTAGTCTTAATGCAGCATGAAATTACACTCAGCTCATAATGGGCCAACCCCGGATTAGTGAACGTTACACCTCCCCACTTAAACAGATTACTGGTTTGCACCTGGAACCTACTCCCAGCGTTAGTTCTTATTACCGGATTTAGGGACCCAAGGTCCGCTGGATCAGCCCTCACACCCCTGCTACCGACCAGCTAAATGTCACATCATTACCAATTCACAGAATATATAGTTGTAATGTATGAGCAGTTTACAATATATGCATATGAATAAAACAATACTGAATATAAAAGAAGACAGCGTCAGCCCCAA
>FXXK01000521.1:262200-281964 GCA_900184695.1 Betula pendula | reverse complement strand
ACCCCCCCTCTCACTCCTCCGTCGATCCCTCTCCCTCTCTCTCCGTCTGCCCACGGCGAGTCGCCGTCACGCCGTCGATCGACTCGATCCCTCTCCCTCTCTCTCGGTCTGGCCCACGGCGAGTCGCCGTCACGGACTCACAGCGCCGTCGATCCCTCTCCCTCTCTCTCGGTCTGGCCCACAGCAAGTCGCCGTCATCGGTCGTCCCCGGCGCCGGCGGTATCTCCTCTCCCTCTCTCTCGGTCTAATATCTCCCGATTCTCCCTCTCCCTCTCCCTCTTTCTCAATCTCCCTCTTGGTCACCGGAACTTTTTTGTTTTGGTTCATATGGGGAGGCAGGAGGCTGGAGCTTCAGATCTGACGTGCTGGACGTAGGAAAATGCCAACGAGTGGTTTGCCCATCAGAGATTCAGAGGGCGTGGCGTAGATCTTGGGGATGATCGAGCGGTGGGGAGGTTGGGTGGGCGTGACTTTGTCGAAGCAGTGGATAAGAGCGGTGGACTTCATTGCCGTTTGCGGCCGGCACTGGTAGTCTGGTAGTGGCAGTATCTGTTGACGGGTTGACGGGTTGGCTCGTGTCAACCCGTTTAATAAACGGGTCGTGTCCGGGTTTAGGGTTAACGGGTTAACGGGTCAAGCAGGTTGACCCGAACCCGACTCGTTAACCCGTTTTGACACTCCTATTTTTCTCTTTTCTTTTGTCTTGTCTTGATCCTTCATAGCCAATCATAATTTGACATGTGGCTTGTAGATATTTCCTTTTTAGTTTAAACCCACATCCTTTATAAATTATAGTATTGGCCCACCTTATATTAATTTTATATTTTGTTAATTAACAATTGACCCCATATTTAATTTAACTACCATTTACACTTACAATAAATCATTTACCACTTTGGGACTTATTATTATTATTATTATTAACATTAGCTTAATATATTTTTATTCTAATTCTCTTAATATAATTATTAAATAATATTATTATATACTATTACTACACCAGTATCATTATTAATTAATATTATTTATATTTTATTAATTCGAATTGCTTAAGGGTTATAAGCAATAAATTGCTTAATTATTTCCTAGGCATTACACATAGAAAACAGGGTTTGATAAAGTGAGAGAGCACCAATATTATCAACCCATAAACAAGGTGCAGTGGAAAGAACAATGTGACATTCCTTAAATAACATATGTAGCCAGTAAAGCTCAGCCATAGAGATCAAGCAGGGACCCAAATAAATAGCATAACCCGTGGTAGATTTATGATCATCAGGACTACCAGCCAAATCAGAATCACAAAAACCATTTAACTGTAAAGAGCCAGAGGTGTAAAATAGGCCATAGTCCAAAGTGCCCTTGAGATATCTAAGAACCCGTTTGGCAGCAGTCATATGGTCTGAAGTAGGAAAGTGAAGGAATTGACAGAGTTGATTAACACTGTAGGCAACATTTGGGCGTGTCAAAGTACAATACTGTAGAGCTCCAACTATATGACGATATTCAGATGGATCCAAGAGAGGGTCACCATTGAATTTTGAGAGTTTACTACCAGACACACATGGTGTAGATACAGGTTTAGCACCATCCATTTTAACCCGAAGCAACAGATCAGAAATATATTTTCCTTGATGTAAATGAAGTCCCGTAGAATCACGTGTGGCTTGTATTCCCAAAAAAAAGGAGAGAGCACCCAAGTCCTTAAGAACAAACTCACATTTCAACTGATGAATAAGGGACATAATATATAGCTCAAGCGGTGGTGCTAGTGACGATGATATCGTCCACATACACGAGCACAAAAATACTTAAAGACCCATGATGAAGGTAAAATAGGGACGTATCAACTGAGGAGCTAATAAAGCTTAGCTCATGTAACGCTTGAGACAACCGAAGAAACCAAGCCCGGGGGGCTTGCTTCAAACCATAGAGAGATTTATGCAACTTACATACAAAATCTGGATGATTAGAATCTGCAAAACCCAACGGTTGTTCCATAAAAACTTCTTTCTCCAAATACCAATGTAAAAATGCGTTAGAGACATCCAATTGACAAATATGCCAATTAAAATGGACAACTAATGCAAGAATGAGACGGACAGTAGCAGGTTTAATAACCGGGCTAAAAGTCTCAGTAAAATCCACACCATCCTTCTGATCAAAGCCTTGGGCAACAAGCCTGGCTTTATATCTCAATAGAACCATCAGCCTTTTGTTTGAGTTTAAAGACCCACTTGTTGCGAACAATTTTCTTGTGAGCAGGATGTGGACAGAGAGTCCAAGTTTTATTAGCAAGAAGTGCATCAAACTCAGTTTGCATGGCAGCTTCCCAAGAAGGATTCCCAACAGCTTGTTTATAGGTACACGGTTTAGGGGGCAAAAGTGATAGATGACAGTGCTTGAAGGGGGTGTTTGGTTGAAGAGCAGAGTTGAAAATTGGGGAATTGTTCGAGACGAAGGGAATTCGTTTGAAGATGTGTAACCATGCGGTGAGGTGCAGGTGGGACATTAGGTGGAACAAAGGGAGAAATAGTGTGACCATCATTGGGTAAAGGAATGGAAGGAGAGTTGGGATTTAAATCTAATGTGGGTAATGTAGAAGAGGGCAGCTGATGAGAAAATGAGGGGGAAATCGTGGATGAAATGGGGACCAAAGGAGGGGATGAGGGAAGAGGGGATGTGGTGGGGTCCAGATTTGATTGGGGTAAAGAGATGGGGGCTAAAGGAGAAGAATTAGAAATGGAATTGGTGTCTCCAGTAGGAGACGTGTTAGATGAATTGAAATCTAAAGTTGAAATGGAAAAGGGAGAAGAGATAATACTTGGGAGTGGTGGAGTGCTTACAGAGTTGTTCTCTACATGGAGAGTAGAACCAGTGACTGTATCCCCAGCTGGGAACATTTTCTCATAAAAAACAACGTGACATGAAATATAGACACGATTTGTAAGAGGATCTAAACACCGATAACGCTTTTGATTAGTACTATACCCTAAGAAAATACACTTCTTACTTCGAAAAGAAAGTTTGTGGGCATTATAGGGTCGAAGTAAAGGAAAACAAGCACAACTAAAAGTGCGTAAAAAAGAGTAATCTGGATGATGATTGAAAAGTGTAAAAAATGGGGATTGATTATTTAACACTGGTGTGGGCATGCGATTAATGAGATACACTGCTGTAAAAAAGGCATCAACCCAATAGGCCAAACCAGTTTCAGTTATATGTCTGTGTTTACGTTCAGCAATCCCATTTTGCTCGGATGTATATGGACATGTTAATCTATGTAAAATACCATGTGTTTTAAGAAAACTTTGAAAGGCATGTGATGTATATTCACCACCATTATCGGTTTGCAATTGTTTGATTTTGCACAAAAATAAGTTTTCAACCAAACTTTTGAATTTAATGAAACACAACAATATTACATCAGATTTTTGTCTTAATGGAAACATCCAAGAAAAACGAGAAAAATTGTCAATAAACACAACATAAAATTTGCAACCACCCATAGACACAATTGGTGAAGTCCAAACATCATAATGAATTAATTCTAATGGTGCATGAGACATATGAGAAGAGGTAGAAAATGGAAGTTTTCTACTTTTTGAAATTTGACAAGATTCACATAAATGTGAAATTTTACTGGAACCCGATACATTTAAAACTGAATGGTTAACCAATTGCTTGATGACATATTCAGAAGGATGTCCCAACCTCATGTGCCAAACTTGCAAATTGGCAGCGACGCCTAAGAAACCAGTGAAAGACGGATGACGACAAGATGGACTGGATGCTTTATTCCTAAGAAAATGCTGCAAAAAGATGGGGTAAAGTTCTGCTTCATTCAGTCCTTGTAGAAGAGTTTTCCTTGTCAGCATATCCTTAATGCAAAAATAAGAGGCTGTGAGAATAAAGAAACAATTGTTGTCTTGACAAAACTTTTGAATAGTCAAAAGGTTAGAGGAGGCAGTAGGACAATGTAAAATATCTCCTAGGAAGAAATTATTTTTAGGACTAATGAGAAAAGATGAACCAGTATAAGCTATTTGCAAGCCATTGCCATTGCCAACCATGACACTTTCATCACCGTGGTAAGGTTGCTGCAGAGATAGATTTTCAAGATTTGCTGTCACGTGATTATTTGCTTCGCTATCAAGATACCAAGGTTGATCTCCTTCAGTTCCAACTTGAGTGTGGGCAGCCATTGCAGAGAGTTGTGAGGGTGGATGTCTTCCTTGATAAGAGAAATCCATCTGGTGATAGCAATCTAGAGCCTGATGACTGGATTTTCCACAGATTTGGCAGGGAATTCCGCTAGATTGAATTATCTGAGATGAGTTTTTATTACCCTGATAGCCAGTTTGACGTGGAGCAGATGGGTAGGACTGGGCGTGTTGAAAGTGTTGTTGGTTGGGCTGCTTCATGTAAGACTGGTATTGGTGCTGGGAAGGGACCTTTGACTTCTTGAAATTTTGATGTTGTCGTGGCTTTTGGGTGAAGAACACAACACTGTGAGTGTTGTTTGGTAAAATTGACTTTTGATGATTATCAAGCAAATGCTCAAAATTCATAAGCTTTGTCTGAAAGTCATCAAAGGAGATGGCAGAATCCCTTGTAGCAAAACTCAACGACGTACTAAAGGGATGATAAGCTGAGTTAAGGCCTCCAATAATGTAGGAGATTAAGTCTTCATCCTCAATTGGTTTGCCAACGGTAGTAAGTTGGTCAGCCCAACCTTTGGTAGTGAGGAGATAATCAGAACAACTCTAAGAACCTTGATTCAGAGTTTGAAGTTGTCTCTTAAATGAGAAATGTGAGACCGAGAATTGGGTGCAAATTGGTTTGCTAGATGAGACCAAACCTGACGTGCAGTGTGCAGTCCATAAACAGTGGACAAAACCTTGTCAGTCAGCATGGCATTTATCCATGCCAAAACAAATTGGTCCTTCTTCTGCCAGATAACATATATATTCTGGATTAATCGCAGTACCTTCCGCATCAAGAACGTACTGCGGAGGACAAACCTCTGAGCCATCAACAATGCCCAAGAGTTCATGAGTACGAAGAGCTGGTGAAAAACTGGTAAGCCAACCAATATAATTGGGCCCATTCAATTTGGCCGTAGCAAGTGGAGTGATATTGGGTAGGACAAAAGTGGTGGAAGTGTTTGAGATGGCCATTTCTGTAGGATCGGAAAAGAAAAACACAAAAGGCATTAGCCTAGAAGGCTCTGATACCAAGATAATTTTATATTGCAAGATGCTAAATAAGTTGGTATTGCAATAGAATCGGTAAATTACACAGTGGTGCACAACACCCTTATATACACTAATATACATTAAATAGAAATTCAAAGAATGCATTTCATTCAAGGTATGCGTTATTGGCAATATACGTTACTTGCTTTCCTTTTGTCTTCCACATACGTTACTTGGTTTGCTCATATGATGGAATGCTGGTAGCTTATGGAGATGGTTCATATGACTTTCGGTTACCAATTCTTCCTCCTTATCAGCATGAGTTACAGCAACCATATTATGATGGTTAATGTTAACATATGTTAGGTCCCATATTGATTCTATATAGTAGCTAGAACTGGATTTGGCTTGGGTGCTGTTATTTCAAGGGTTGAGATTGATTTCTAAAAAGTTGTTACAGCACCCAAGCCGTATCTGCTAGAATTAGGTTACACAACTATTATGAAAAACCCCAATTGCTGAGATATAGAGCAAATAATAATATTATTCAACATAAAATGCACAAAAAAGTGTATTATATAACAATAGAAGAATGAACAATTTTATATCCAATATGAATGCTTGATGTACTTTTCTTCTTTGTGAAATGAAGTACCCATGATTATTCCATCCTAGGATTATTGTTTTCACCAAATGTCTTTTCAAGTACTTGAACATCGGCCACACCTCTTTCTTCTTTTACTTTATATTTCCTTTTTTTTTTGAAATGGAATTCCAGAATTGCATTAATAATCATAATGAGCATTCCTGCTCAGTCAGTACAATACTATGGATGAACGGAGGACAAAGACCCAACCATAAATTGTCTAAAGACTGATGAATCGCTGCTTGGGCCAACCGATGAGCCGCTTCGTTTGCTTCCTGCCGAATATTGTGATGCCCAAGAAAATAATTAAAGAATTTATTACTAAGCAATTGGAATTAATGGAAATAAGATTAATTAATAACAATATTCGTGTGATAATAATTATAGTAAGAATATTATTATATAACTATATTATGAGAATTGGAATAAAAACACATTAAGCTAATGTTAATGGGATTAGAATAATAAAATAATAATATGAATCATAGTGTAGTAAATAATTAATTGAAATGGTAAATGATAGTTAAATTAAAAATGGGGTCAATTATTAATTAACAAGTGATATAATTTAAATTAAGTGGGGTATTATAGCAATTTGGAAAAGATAAGGGTTTTATCATGTGGAGCTTTAGTCATATGCCACATGGACTGTGGCTGTCCAGATAGGATCACAAGAGAGTTTGGTATCAGAGCGGTTGCTCTGAGGACCGTAGGAATTGATCTGATTTGAGTTTAGTTTCTTTAGGATCTAAGGTATAAATTTGATTTTTGCACCAGAGCGTAGGTTGTGATCAGTCTAAGAATGAGATAAGTATTTTTGCGTTTGGTGGTCTAGGTAATGAGTGACGCAGTTCTTTCCTATGGATCTAGCAATGTTGTATTAAGTTATGAATAATGTAAGAGAGTGTTCCTCGTTTGGGTAGACTCACGAATGTTTATTTTCGGGAAACGACAACGTATTTGGGAATGCCATCGAAGAAGGCATGGACATCAAGGATGCATTCAACCAAGCGAAGGGACCATCAACTTTGTAGACTCTGCACTTACCTTGGAGAAGATAAAGGACTAGGTAGAAGAAACGACATCCGTATCCTACGTCTGATATTAACACTCATCCCACTTGAGCAGAAGACTAGCTCGTGAATAACAAGGAATCATCTCGTGTCGCGAACTGTTCGGTGGAGCAAAAAGTTAACTTCATCGTCTACGCACTAACAAGGAAGCATTACGCCAGCCGTATTCGTCGATATTATAGACACCACACGACTTGCAGACAGCGGTGTAAGCAACTTATTGGAAAACGCTAATACCGAGGTCAGAGCATGCGGTCTTTCAACCCTCATCGACATCGAAATGTTTGAATTGTAGAAGGAGACACCCTAGAGTTATAGAGCACTTGCAATTATACATTATGTGCAAAAATAATAATATTAATAGTTATAACGATAATAATAGTAATAATGAAGAATAACTAGATAAAAATAATAATACAAAGACATTGATAAATGCTCGGGAAAGGTAAGGAACTAGTGAGTCAGATCAATAAGGATATAGAGAACAGTTAACTATCGCGGTTGAGATACAAATGAAACATAGTTAAGTTAGATTAAATATAAAAGAAATTAATTAGTTGTCATTGAAGGATTGTAGTGCCTATGCCTAAACAAGGAATGGATTGTAATATCGTTTAAGGATGAATTGGCCTAAGGGATAAAATTGACTACGTAAAATTATTATTTTCTCTTGGTCCTTCCCATTCCTTTGCTTCATCCTATGGTATTAAGATTGATTGAATTTTTAACGTTGATGACACTTAGTAAACTCATGTAAAGAGTCTTGATGTTTCAAAGGGTTACAATTGATATTAATACAAGTGTTCCAATTTGAGTTGCTAGGAACTGATCAAAGATATGATATGTGGGACTTGTATGGAATGATCAATTTGTATGAAGGTGTGAAGGTTATATCTCATAGTAGTATGAATAATACGATCAAATGCTATTGAGGTTGCTCAAGGAATAAATATTATGGCTTAAGTTTGAGGCAGGATTTCACCATAACTAAGGATTTAGTTACTAAAGATAATATGTCGTTTAGAGATATATATAAGGAATGATAGGTTAAAATTTAAGGTATAAGATATTAGGTGTGATCCATCCTAAGTCATGAACCTAAATAATGGATTTCAAACTAAGGAGGGGAGTTCATGATGCAATTGTGTTGAGTAAGTTAATTTCACATGTATTATAAGGTAGCTAATGGTTAGTGTCTTAGTCCAATGGGCGTATTAAAGACCAATGATCAATATGGTATGCCAAATGTTATCTTGGGATTAAGAGATATAATTATATTATGTCAAAATAGAGACAAGTTTGAAGGAAAATATTTAGCACTGGTGTGCTATAAGAGATATGATTTTATGAAAGAGCTTGAAGAATCCTAGTTGTCAATCGCATGTCGCATATAAGTTAAAAAGTTTGGAGGACCATAGAATATGAATTATGATACAAGTGGAGATCTGAGATAGATATCATAGACGAACTCATTGGGTGTCAAGAGTCATAAAAATAAAATAAAGATCGCATGATATGTGTTGGGTTAGTAGGCAAATGATTTGATTTGGAATGCTTAAAGGGTTAACTTGAGCTTGAGATAAGACTATGATGGTAAGAGTGTTGTACATGTTGCTAATAATGCTTGAAGTCTGACGAGGTACCATAGCGAGAGCATAGTATAACAATGAGGTTTGCTTTTAAATTTCGAGGACGAAATTTTATAAGGAGGGGAGGATGTGATGCCCAAGAAAATAATTAAAGAATTTATTACTAAGCAATTGGAATTAATGGAAATAAGATTAATTAATAACAATATTCGTGTGATAATAATTATAGTAAGAATATTATTATATAACTATATTATGAGAATTGGAATAAAAACACATTAAGCTAATGTTAATGGGATTAGAATAATAAAATAATAATATGAATCATAGTGTAGTAAATAATTAATTGAAATGGTAAATGATAGTTAAATTAAAAATGGGGTCAATTATTAATTAACAAGTGATATAATTTAAATTAAGTGGGGTATTATAGCAATTTGGAAAAGATAAGGGTTTTATCATGTGGAGCTTTAGTCATATGCCACATGGACTGTGGCTGTCCAGATAGGATCACAAGAGAGGGACACGTCCCTCTCTTTACCACACACGTACCCTGCCCCCTTTCTTTTCCTTTTCCTTTTTCTTCTTTTCTTTCTTTTCCCTTCCTGCTTCTCTTCACGCACGCACGCTGTCCCCTTTCTCCTTCTTTTCCTTTTCTTTCTCTTCTCTTCTCTGTTTCTTCTCCCTACTTCTTCGTCACACACAGATCGACCGAGAGATAGAGAGAGATCAGATTGGGAGTGAGAGTAATCGTGAGAGAGAGAGATGATGCCGAGAGAGAGTGATGCAGAAAAATTGTGAAGAAGAAGAAGAAGAGCATGGGCTCCGGCCATGGGTCTTTTTATGAGGTAATTATCTAGCCATTTCTCTACATTTTTCGTCATACCCATTGAGTTTTGGAGAACGAAATCTTATAAATTGTTAGAATTTCTATTGGGTCCGAAATCTAGGGTTTATGTTGGAAATTTGGGGCTTTTGTTTTGTTGGACAAAATTGATGGCCGTGCATGTTGATTTGGTGATATTGGGTTGTGGTTTGTGGCCTTGATTGATTGGGTTGATGGCTCACGGCTGGGTTCCAATTTTGAGTGTTCGAGAGGTGGATTTCTATGGTTTTGATTATGGGAGCTTAAGCTGTTTTGTGATGTTTGGTAGATGCTTATTTGCTTGGGAAATTCTGTTATGGCCGATTGGGTTATGTATTCTTAAACCATTGTTTTAGGACTTGGCCGATTGTAGCTTTGAAGAAAAGAATAGGTGTTTTGATGTATTTTTTATGGGTCTAATTGAATGAGTTTTATAGTATCTTTGATTGGGTATTTTGGGATGTGATTTGTTGGGAATTACTGGAAAGCTAATTGACATTTTGCTTGGGCTGTTTTGTTAAGGTGTATGAATGCTGAACTTGGAGGACTAGATGATAGAACTTTTGGACTGTTTTGATGGTTAATTAGTTGCTGGATTTTGGGCTGCTTTGATGGCTAAATTGTGTACTGATTTAGGGTTTAATCTATGTTTAAATGGACTGATTGGATGGCTGAAATTCCTAGCTAAATTGATGATGTTTAGCCATGAGTTTGAGCTTGAGTTTTAGATGTGTTATGTTATATTTTTATGAGATTTTAATTGTTAATGAGATTGAAGGAGTTGGAGAAGTTTCTTGATTTGTTGGAAATTGGCTTGAGGTTTTGATGTTTAAAGTTATATATAAGCTTATGATTATATGGTTAAAGAATGGTGGTTATGTGATGGTGGTTTGGGCATTTTGTGTTATCTAATAATGGGCTGGAATGGTGTTTCTTGGAGCTTTACTAAGTAGGATTTTGGATAGATAAAATGTGATGCTCGAGTATTTAAGCCGGATGGGTATGTAGTTATGGGAAGTGGAATTTTAGTAATGAAATCTCGATTTATAGTAAGTTGGTTTTACGGATAAAGGGAAAATAATACTAGTTTATGTCATTCCTTGATATGTTTGGAGTAGACTTTAGTTAAAAGGAAAGGAAAGTAATGCTAATCAACAAGTATAAAGAATTTGTAAAAGATAAGTTTAACAAAGAATCTATCTATTATGTAAATAGTTAATGTAATACAAGATTAATAAATAAGTAGTTGTAGTAAGAGTAAGTGTAAGACATAGAAAGGGCAATGTGTAAAATAAATGTAAATGAATATGAGTAATAAGTGATAAGTGTCAATGACAATCATAATGAAATAGAGTACGTATACACGGTAGATTAGTATAATCTATTTGCTATGATGAGTTAATAATAGAATTAGTTAATAAGCTAATGGCCAATGATACCTATATGTTCAACTAACTAAATGATAGAGTAATACATTGGTAATACAAAAGATGAAGTCCTTAGATATATAATTAATTAGAATAAGTCTTTAAGTGTAACTCGCATATGAATAGCGGTGTTTAGCTAGTTCTATGAAAGTTAGAAATGCTACGTGAGAGTACGCAAGGGTAGCTCTGTGAATTAAGGTTTAGGGTTTGATAGTTTAGCAAAGTCTAATGTCGTGATTAATTGCAGGTATGTTACATGAGATTGGAGACTTAGACTAAAGCTAGTCCTTCAAGGTAGTGCATGGTAATTGGGTCGTGGTAGCATTTCGAAAGAGTAAGCAAGCTGAAGTGCCTTAGTTGTGAACCTCTCATGGTCTCTTAAGGTGAGTATAATTACTCACTGAGAAAAGATACTATTTTTATGCTTTCAAAGATGATATTGAATTCGAGCCAATAATATTTTATGTTAACGTTTATATGATGATATTTTGATACTCTGAATTATATTACAAAGTGTTTGATGAAACATGATTTATGAAAGGTTGTTAAATGAAGCATGATCATGAAAGAAAGAAAATGAGATGTTTTATATAGCATGAGCATGAGCACAAGCATGGATATATGGAGAATAAATGCATAAGAGATTAAATGAAGGTGTCGATATGGACCGCTGCCGCCCGATATGGGGTGTGGGCCTTCACATAAAATAAAAAGGGAATATGCCCTTACGAAGATGAAAAGGGGATATGCCCTTACGAAAATGAAAAGGGGATATGCCCTTATAAAAGCAAAGGAGTCCATGCCCTTATGAAAGTTTAAAGTTATAATATGAAATGTATGAATGTGGAAGCGTGCATGACGAGTTTATGATTTTGAGAATGTATAAGTATTATGTTTTATGAGATTTCATGCTAGATGTATTTGTATGTATATGAAGAATGAGATGATGAATGTCATAATATGTATTACACGGTTATGTTTTAATGAGATGTATATGTGTCATGTTTTATGAGATTTCATGCTAGATGTATTTGTATGTATATGAAGGATGAGATGATGCTAATGTAAATATGTATTACACGGTTATGTTTTAATGAGATGTACATGTGTCATGTTTTATGAGATTTCATGCTAGATGTATTTGTATGTATATGAAGAATGAGATGATGAATGTCAAGGTATGTATTGGTTTAAGAGGTATGTCATGCTAGATGTATGGATATGTAGAAGATTGCATATGATGTCTTATGAATTTTATTTGGTACAAGATGTGCATTAGATGGTTTATATGTATATGTATCCAAACGTATTTTGGAGCATATGCACACATTCGCAATTATATAATGATTTAAATTGCTTTATGAATGTGTTGTTTACTTTATCAACCACACTGAGTTTAATAAATGAAAGAATAATATTTTTATGGAATTGTGTGGCTGATATTGTAAGCGATTACATAAATAAATGTTTGGCTCATTGCGAAAAACCCTCGGGGGAGTCTTCATTCTTTATGAACTGTTGACTCACCCTTTCTTCCTTTCTTCTCCTATGTAATCATGGATGATCTCTATGATTACATAGATGATACTTGTGTTGCAGGTACGACGGATCTTGATGAAGATCCAGTGGCTGCATATTTGGGATATGATGTCTGAGGGCGATGTACGCCCATTGGGTATATTTTGTATAGGCTCACACTGTAGTCTAGCTTTTGCTACATCAATGTGTTGTATTATATGAACAGGTTGATGTAAATGGCTAAGCCGTATGTGGCTTTTTGTTAGCCATTATTTTGTTGTATAGTCTTTGTATAAAACTGTTGTATATAGTTTATGTCAGCTCCAGGTTATGTTCTCTCATATATTATGTTTTTATTTCCGCTGTGTATGTTATTAACTCTGATGTAATATGCTCAGATTATGAGTTAATGATGTGGGCTTTACATGAGCCTCTGTGTCTATTTGGTTTCAAAAAAAAAAAAAATAGGTGATGAAATCGAGTCGTCACAGTAGGGTTGGTGCTTGGGGTGAAAAGGCGGTTGCGATTAGTGGTTATTGGCTATAACCGCAACCGTAACCGCCTTAAGCGGTTACTCTAAAACCGTAACCGCCACCACACCATCTAGGGCGGTTAGCGGTTGTGGTTATAGCCGCCGGTTAGCGGTTATAAAACGTAAAACTGCCCTACTGTAATCGCTTTTGCTAAAATTGGACTTTTTTGGGCTCATTTGATTTTTTTGGGCCCATTTTCTTGTCTTTTTCAAAGTTGATTTGGCCTGCAGTTTCAAGAAAAAACCCCTTAACACCTTTTTTTTGGGCCCAAACGCGTACATGGTTCATGGCCCAAACAAGTACACGGTACACGTCTCTCTTTTGCGTTACCCTTTAACACCTTCGAATTGCAGTTTTCGGCGCTTCAATTTCGACGGCATCTTTTCGGGTACCTCTTTAATTTCGCCCTCGTGAGCAGAATCTTCATGGGCTTCGTTTTCGTCGATCTCGCCGCAGTGGCAAATCTTGGCGTTGAAGGAAGGCTCAGTGACGATGATGCTGCTGCTCATGTTTTGGCCGGAGTTGTTGTGAATGTAATCGAGGCCGTGGGCCAAATCCGTGGTGATTTACATTCTAGACATCCACGCCGAGAGCACAGAGTAGTTGGGGTTCTTGGGGTTTCGCAGGCCGCAAGATTTGCGCCATCAACGAAGTCGTAGATGAGGAAAATGTGGTCGCCGGAGGTGGAAGCGCCGAGGAGCTTCACGAGGCTGAGGTGGTGGCTACGACAGATAACGACAAGGCGTTGTTTGAGCTGGGGCATCTGGATATTGCGGTGGAACTTGCACTGAGTGTTGACTGTTGAGAGAGTGAGGGAGAGAATTAGAGAACAGAGATGAGAGGAGAACCTTAAGCCCGATGATGCGTGAGACTTGGGGTTGATTTTGGGCTGCGCCGTTGCCGCGCTGAGCGTTGAGAGAGTGAGGGAGAGAATCAAAGATGAGGGNCAAAAAAAAAATAGGTGATGAAATCGGGTCGTCACAAATATGGCCTACACTCCAGAATTGGAGACTGGCGAGCTTGACACGTGTATCCTCTATCAATTGTCCATACCGACTCCCGTTGGGGTTCTCTTGAGGGATAGCTTGCACGATTTCTAAGGCGTCGCCTTCGAGATATATCCGCTAAAAACCTCTCTCCGTGCAAAAAACTACCGCCTTCCATGCTGCTATGGCCTCAGCAACTGAAGGATCTATAATAAAAGGGACTGTGGTGCACATGGATGCCAGGACATGACCCTCCGCGTCCCGAGCAATGATCCCCACACCCATTTTTTGATTATTTTTGTCCACCGCCGCATCCCAGTTGACCTTTACGACCCCCACAGGTGGCTGCCTCCATGACTGTCTTTTGTTAAGAAAAGGAGCACCCGGACCTTGGATTATTGGCTGGTTAGCTTGGTGGAAGTCATGCAATGAGTCTTGGGCTGATCTGACTATCTGCTTTAGGGAGCTGATTTGCCCACCAAAGACCATTGAATTACGGTTTAGCCAGATTCTACGTGCTACGACAGCTGCCAATGCCAAAACCTCATCGTCCAGCTCATCCTTGAGTTTCTCCAGGAGACACAATCCGTCACTTTCATCTATGGCTAGCTTCTGCAATTTCCTACCACTTTCCATCCAAACGGCCATGGCTGACTTGTAGCTCCAAAGTATGTGGCCAGTTGTTTCTGTACAGGAATGGCAAATCAGACATAATGGGTCGGAAGTTACCTTCCTCTTGTAGAGGTTTTCTTTTGTGGGAAGTGAATTCGAACACACTCTCCACAGAAAATTCCTTACTGCCATGGGTATGTGCATCTTCCATATCTTCTTCCAGACTAGGCCATCAGAGGAGTTTCTGGAGGATTCTCCATTAGCACGCCCTTATGTTTCCTTTGCCAAGTGATATGCACTGCGTACAGTAAAAAGCCCATTCGAATTTCCCCTCCACATCATTTTGTCTGGATTACCATTGGGACTAAGAGCCAAGCTACAGATCCTTGAAGCTTCTTCGGGGCAAAAGATTTCCTAGATTAGATGCATATTCCACCATTTCGTGTCTTGGTCTATAAGGTTACTAACTCAGGCATCATGGGGGAGAATCTTTACCGGTGACTGAATCCCATACGAAGTTGGCCTTGGAATCCACTTGTCATGCCATATTCGAATGCTTTCGCCATTACCCACTCTCCACATAAGCCCCTCTTTAAGAAGAGCCCGGGAGTTACAAAAGCTCCGCCAGGCAAAATGGCCGGTTACCCAAAGGAGCGGCCAAGAATGAGTGGTGCGGATAGTACTTTTCTTTAAGAATTTTAGCCACCATAGAGTCTGGATTAGTGATTAGCCTCCATCCTTGCTTAGCCAACATAGCTGAATTGAAACACTCCAAGTCACGGAATCCCAGACCTCCCTGCATTTTGGACTTTCCCATTTTTCCCCAACTCGACCAAATCACCTTATTGCCTGTTTCGTGCTGACCCCAGAAAAAATGACACATTAGGGAATTTAACTCACGACAAAGGGTCTTTGGCAGTTGGAATACGCTCATACTGTATGTGGGAATTGCTTGGATTACAGCTTTGATGAGAATCTCTGCCTGCTTGTGATAAGAATTTTTCTTTCCAACCGCTTAGTTTCTGCCGTACCCGTCCCGTTATACCTGCGAAAGTTCGGTTCTTGGCACGCCCTACTAGCGCCAGTAAACCCAAATACTTCTCAAAGCTATCAGAAGAGGAGACCTCCCCAGAGGATAAGATGAAATCTCTGAATTCACGTCTTGTATTCTTGCTGAAAAAAATGGATGTTTTGCCTTGATTGATCTTCTGCCCCGAAGCTTGTTCATAGACCTCCAAAATCCGATGTATATTGCACCATTCCATGAAAGTGGCACGAAAAAAGAGCAAACTATCATCTGCAAAGAAGAGGTGACTTAACCGAGAACCCCCCCGGGCTATAGGGATCCCTGTGAGTTGGTGATTTCCTTCTGCCTGGACAATGAGGGAACTAAGGCCTTCTGCACACAAGAGAAACAGGTATGGGGAAAGGGGGTCGCCTTGTCGCAAACCTCGGGTAGGGGTTATGTGACCTTGAGGAAAACCATTGATAAGGATGGAGTAAGATACAGTCCTCACACATACCATAATTAAATGAACCCACCTTTCCGCAAGCCCCATCTTCCGCATAATTGCTTCCAAATAATTCCATTCCACGCGGTCGTAGGCTTTGCTCATATCAAGCTTTACTGCCATATAACCTTTCCTGCCGCTCAGCCTTGAGTTCATAGTGTGGAGGGCCTCATAAGCTATCAAGATGTTGTCGGTGATAAGTCTACCAGGGATGAAGGCACTTTGATTCACAGAGATTATACTAGGCAGAATCGTTTTTAGCCAATTGGCCAGGACTTTGGCAATAAGCTTATAAAGCACATTGCAAAGACTAATCGGGCGAAATTCAGTTACTTTCGTAGATGGACTAGCCTTGGGGATTAGAGCAATGTGGGTGGAATTTAAATCATTGTCAAAATTTCCAGAATTTAGGAAGCTTAATACAGCGGCACGTACCTCGCTACCCACGGTTGCCCAGTGTTTTTGGTAGAAGCAAGCTGAGAACCCGTCTGGGCCCGGGGCTTTCAAAGGATGCATCTGATTTAGCGCTTGATCTACTTCAGCCGCTGTGAATACTCGTGTGAGTTGGACATTCATCTCCTCAGTTATCCGAGTAGGAACAACCGCTATACTCTCATCAATGCTAGTCGGCCTTGCAGTGGTGAACAGAGACTGAAAATACTGGACGAAAGCTCTGTCTATATCATCCGGTTCTGTCCACAGCCTTCCTTCCTCATCCTTAATTTGCCCGATGTGATTGATTTTCCGACGATGATTTGCCCAAGCTTGGAAATAATGGGTATTGCGATCCCCATTACGGAACCAATTTCGTTTTGCTCTTTGCTTCCATTTCTGGTCTTCCATGTCTAAAAGGTGATCAATGTCCCCTTGGAGTTGCTTAATCTCCATTTGGTTGCATGGTTCTTGTTCTCTCTGTAATTCAGCTAGCTTTTTGGTCTTCTCTTTGAGGATCTTTCCCGCCCTCCCATACTTCGCCGAACTCCACTTTGAAAGAATCTGTTCACATACCTTCAATTTTGCTCGTGTCTCCTGTAAGGCGTTCAGGCCCGTCCCCCTTTGTGCCCAGGCTGACTGGACAACAGCAGCACATTCCTCATCCGTATTCCAGCTTGCCTCGTATTTAAAGGTTCTCTTTTGTCTCCTCCTACCGTGCTTTGTTGAGAAACTGACAAGTAATGGTTTGTGATCAAAGGTTCTGGCAGCTAATACCAATACATCCACGACCTTGAATTTTCCACACCACTCCATGTTCACAGTAACTCTGTCTAGCCTCTCTTTGGTAAATTGCTCTGCGTCTCTACAGTTGGTCCAGGTGAATTTGGAGCCACGGTAACCCAGATCACTTAGTTGACACTCCTCCAAGGCTGTACGAAAACCAGACATTTGTCGTTCAGACCGTGGTGCTCCCCCTGATTTTTTCAGGATTTTTCATCAACATATTTCATTGAAGTCTCCCACGCACAACCAAGGAAGGGGGGTGAACTGCCGAAGGTGGGAAAGCAGTTTCCATGATTCATCTCTTTTCGCAGGGTCAGGGTTGCCATAAAAACCAGTGAAACGCCATGGTTCCACAGAGGCTTCCGTAGTGATAATGGCATTAATATGTCTGAGAGAATAATTCTGTATCGCCACCTCTTTATCATCACGCCAAAACAACGCCAATCCTCCACTCAATCCCACAGGGTCAACTGCCAACATACCTTCAAAGCCCAATGTATTACGGACAACTTGTAACCTATGCTGTTGGATTTTTGTTTCCATAAGAAACAAAAATCTGGGTTTCTTATCCTTTACCATTTGGCAAAGGTCACGAACTGTCCGAGGGTTCCCAAGCCCCCGGCAGTTCCAACTTATGAGGCTCATAATGTTTGGCGGGGCTGTTCAACAGCCTCCGCCAATCTAGAACTGACCTGTTCTTCCTCATTCCCACTGCATCCCCTACTCTTCTTGGTGCTGACTTCCACAGGGAGGGCCTCCGTCTCCTCCGGACTTCTTTTGCCAAGGACAGAAAGCATCGGTACCTGTGGGTAGTTCCCCTCACTCCCTGCACGGGCACGTTTCTTCCACCCTCTTACTTTCTGTTTTACAGCTCCCGTGACGAGAGCTGGAATGTTCTCCAAACTGGTAAGCCCATTAGCCGTACGAGGCACTCCTACAGTGTCTGTTGGAAAATTAGAGTTTACTGTTGACTGGGCCGGAACCCTGAGACTTGTGACCCTCCTGTTTATTTCATTTGGGCTCACAGTATTAGTGTTTGTGGAGAGAGGGCCCAGCCCATCTGACACGGCCCCTTTTATAAATACTGGCGCTGCCCCATATAAAGGGTTAGAAAACCCTAGATTTTCCTTAGGCTCTTGCCGCCTACCTTTCAATCTCCAGCCTTCCTCTACCGTTTCACCCTTTGGATCCATATTGGGAGGATCCTCAGAATCTGCAATTATAACCTCCTGTTCCTAGCCGTTCCATCTGCCTCTAGTAAACGTACGCCTGTCAGATTCCCATTAGGGTGTATTAATTTTTCTAGACCTTGATTTTCCTTTTGGGTATGATACGACATTAATTGAGACCCAGGAATCACGGAATTTTCCTTAGGTGGGTGGGGATGCTTTGATGCAGTTCTGCCTGCCGAGACACCGGTCGCCGCCGTAGAGCTGCTGCCACACTCTGCCCGATTCTTCGTCTTGGGCTGGCTGGCTCTCTTCTGCTCCCCCGAGCCTTCAGACTCGCTATGTCCCTCCTGAGTAAAAGCTGCGCCCTTCGACTCAGTCTTGCCACCACCATTGGAACCCCCCGCTCCCCTGTAGCGTTTTGGCGATTGGGCCCTCAGCCATATTCCATATTACAACTCTGCTTCTCTGTGTAGCCGCTTTGAAGACATCGAAGGACATCCGCCCTCACCGTGGGTGATACTTCCACATGAAAAACAGAATTTGGGAAGTTTCTCGTACTTGAAGGTCACCCAAGTGTCCTTCCCAACAGGTGCAGGAATCTGCCCCGAGCAAGAGGACGGCCCAGATCAATGACGACACGGACTCGAAGGTAACGCCCCCATCCCACTCCATCTTCCCCCACATCCAACCCCACCATGGCACCCATTGAAAGCCCAATCTTGGTTCCAACTGCTTTGTTCATACAGACCAATGGCAGTCCATGAATCTGTACCCACAGAGCAGCTTTGCTAAGATCCAACCGGTCGGGGGGTATACTACCATCAAATTTCTGCATAGCCACTAGATAATTGTCAAAAAGCCAAGGCCTTCCTGTTAACACCCATTCTAGGTCTTCTTCCAAATCGAACTCGAGGAGAAAAAGATTGTCGTTCAGAGTCTTGAAGCTAACCGATTTGATCAAATGCCACGCTCGCAACAAAGTAGTGCGCACAATTTCGCAGCCAACCACCCGCGCTGACAGCAGCTTTCCGACGAGACAGAGACCGCCCCGCCTGGTCGTCTCTGCCACATCTTCTAATTGAATGGCAATTCCTGTTTTCTCAGTCGTCGTTAGGGAGAGTTTGCCCCACATAGAGGATAGTTCGTCTGACATTGTTGCGTGAGATCTGGGTCACTCCCCCCAGCCAACAGAAAGCTGTGGTGAAAAGCCCAAACGGCGACTTCACCTCTTGGGGACCAGCAGAGAGTCCTGAGAGAGAAGAATTGTGGCACTACTTTATATTGAGAAAATCTTCAATCAGGATGGTCTGTAAAAGACCACTTTTACAGTATCCAATAAGCATTTGACACATAAGTTAAAAATACCAATTACATTAAAACTACAATAGAAACTAAAACACCGGATCATCCTTCATT
>FXXK01000521.1:122208-261558 GCA_900184695.1 Betula pendula | reverse complement strand
GTAATTTTTATGTTTTAATGAGGTGTTGTAATTTAATTGGAGGCTGTAAAACACCACTTTTACAGCCCATCCGTATAGAAGTGTCTCTCCTTTATATTTCCTTTGTTAACAAATTTGGTGATTTGATTTGAAATAAAACATATAGAATTAATAAACTCTTTAAGGTATTTAAAGAAAATGGGGATTCAGCGAGACGTACTGAGAGGGTGCAAGGGATTAATTAGCTGATTCTGTTTCGTGTGGTCGCACTGATTCCCCATGCATGCCCTTTCAAAGAATAGAAAGTAGAGAGTTGAGTCGAAATATTTTTTTATTAGGTAATTAACTGTTGTGCAGTAACTTTCAATTTTTTTTTGTATAAAATATATTTTTTATTTACTGAAAATGATTTTGGACTTAGACGCTCTAATACACGTGGACCATTAAGTCTTGATTAAGATTTTTTTTTTTTGCTGCGTTGATTAAGAAAATTTAAACCCCCTCTAAGATACCTGGCCTTCTCAGAAAGCATCTTACTTTGCTTGGCGGTTCCAGACCAAATTCATGGGAGTGTATATACATCATGTCCCAATTGCTCATTGACTCTGCTGAATAGGACCAAACGCCAAACTAGAGAACAATGTTACTTTCCTTGTTTAATTATTCTAACTTTTTATTTTCTAGAGAACAATGTAGAACTTTACAATATGTAAAGTAAGAAGAAGAAACAAAGATGTTTAAGAACAGAGTTTGAGAAGACAAAGATATTCTTCTTGATTGATTTGTGTAACTTACAAGAATGAAAAGAAACTAACATACATATACTTCGAGAACCGACTTCCTAAACTACACCTAAATTACAGCTGTACCTAAACTACAACTGTCAAAGCAGCTCTTCTACAGCTATCATAGCAGAGAATAAAAAACATGTTTAACATGATAATAAGTTGCATGTGTTATTTACATAGCAATGAACAAATCAGCTTCAGCCCTTCAACTTCAACTTTAGCCAGTGGAGTTTCAGCACTTCAGCTTCGATACTCCCCCTCAAGATGGATGGTGGATATCTAAAACAGACATCTTGGACAAAAGAGAGTGGAAAAGAACAGAACCAAGTGGTTTGGTAATGCCAACTGATGCTGAGATGAAACATGAAGAGTCTTGACCAAACCAAGTTGGATCTTTTCTCGGATTAAATGATAGTCTATTTCTATATGTTTGGTCCTTTCATGGAAAACAGAATTGGCAGCAATATGAATTGCTGCTTGACTATCACAAAATAACAAGGCTGGTAAAGAATGAGAAATCTGAAAGTCTCGAAGGAGAGAGAACAGCCAAAGCAACTCACAGCAAGTAGAAGCCATAGACCTATACTCGGCTTCAGCAGAGGATCTTGAGACAGTGGACTGCTTCTTAGACTTCTAAGAAATGAGAGAACTTCCAAAAAAGATGCAATAACCAGTCACAGATCTTCTGGTGTCTGGACAACCTGTCCAATCAGAATCACAGAAAGCTTTCAATTGAAAATCTGAATGAGCAGGGAAGAGTAATCCTTGGCTAGGGGCATCTTTGATGTAACGCAAGACCCTATGAGCTGCATCAAGATGTGATTGCCTCGGTTGGTCCATAAACTGACTTAGAGTATGAACTGAGTATGATAAGTTTGGTCTTGTGATAATCAAGTAGAGTAATCGACCAATGAGGTGTCTATAGCTTGTAGGATCTGTCAATGAAGAATCATCATCTTTTGACAATTTCAAACTTTGTTCCATTGGAAAAAGAGCAGGTTTAGAAGCCAACAGTCCACAATCTTGTAGGATTTCCAAGGCATACTTCCTTTGGCAAACAGAAATTCCCTTATCAGACCTAGCAATTTTGAGGCCTAAGAAATACTTCAATGAACCCAAATCTTTGAGACGAAATTTAGCATTGAGAAGAGATGTAAACTCTTGAACTGCTACAAAATCATTACTAGCTATAGCAATATCATCAACATAAACTAATAAAACAATGTACGATGATCCTTGAAGCCGAGTAAAGAGAGAGTAATCAGCCTTCGACTGAGTGAAACCAAGGCTAAGTAAGGTGGTAGGAAACTTAGCAAACCATTGTCTAGATGCTTGTTTCAATTCATACAAAGATTTGGTTAGCCTACATACTTTGGACTCCCCCTTTGCAGCAAACCTGGGAGGCATACTCATATAAACTTCCTCATCTAGATCTCCATGCAAGAATGCATTATTAACATCCAATTGATGTAAAACCCAAATTTTGGCAACAGCAAGAGCTAAGAAACACCTAACAGTGGTCATCTTGGCTACGGGCGAAAATGTTTCATGTTAATCCAAACCCTCACATTGAGTATAGCCCTTAGCAACCAACCTAGCTTTGTACCTCTCAATGCTACCATCAGCCTTATGTTTGATTTTGTACACCCATTTGCAGCCAATAGGGTGTTTATGAGGTGGCAAATCAATAACTAACCCAGTATGGTTTTCTTCAAGGGCTGCTATTTCAGCCTGCATTGCCTTACGCCAATGAGCTGACTTAACAGCTTGATGGTAGAACTTTAGTTCAACTTGAGAGGATATGGAAAAACAAAAGTGTTTGTGCTTGAGAGACAATTGATCATATGAAAGAGAAGAAGAAAGAGAATGAGGAATACCTGATTATGCAGAAGAAGGAACCATGGGAGTGAGTGTGGATGGGTAAGAGGAGGCCATTTGACAATGATAGTCTTGCAGATAGCTGGGGGCTTGTTTACTTCTACTGGACCTGCGAGGGATAGGTAAAGAGGGTGATGAATCAAGGACATCAGCAGAAGGATGCTGCTGAGGGAAAGAGGCATGCTGCTGAGAAGATGATGGAGTGGAAAGGGAGGAAATGGTAGGTGTTTCAACAGAAGAAGGAGAAGGTGTTTCAACAGAGGTAGTGTCATGAGTAGAAGGAAAATACAGATGTGAAACATCATGAGAAGGATCAATGGAAGGTAGGGAAATGGGATCAGGAGGTGGAATATAAGAGGAATGAGTAAAACATCCATCAGGGGTGAAATGGAACAAATTTGAGGCATATGGAAAGATGCGTTCATGAAAGATGACATGTCTAGAAATGAACACAGAATTGGTAGAAAGATTATAAAGTTTATAACCTTTCATAGCATAGGGATAGCCAATGAATATACAAGGTATAGCACGGGAATCAAACTTGGTTCTATATCGAGATAAGGTGGATGCATAAGCTAAACATCCAAAGACCTTAAGATGCGAGTATGTAGGTGGGTGAGAAAACGTAAGTATGAGGAGACTTGTTGAGTAATTTTGGGAGTAGGAATGCGGTTAATGATGTGAGTAGCTATGAGAATACACTCTCCCCAAAAAAACAAAGGAAGTTGAGCTTGAAACCGCAAGGATCTTGCAACATTTAAGCGGTGTTGGTGTTTCCTTTCTACGATGGCATTCTGTTGGGGGGTTTCAACACAGCTTAGTTGATGAATAATGCCTTGTGAAGAGAAGAATTCAGTCATTTTGAATTCAATGCCATTGTCAGATCGCAAGCATTTAATTTTAGTATGAAACTGAGTATGAACTAAATGAGAAAAAGCTTGAATGATGGAACGAGTTTGTGATTTGTGTTGCATCAAATGAACCCAAGTGAATCTACTAAAATCATCAACAATAGTAAGGAAAAAAGTAGAGCCATTTATTGATTTGGTGGAGAAAGGCCCCCAGTTATCACAATGTATCAAATCAAAAGGGGATTGGAAACAGAAACACTATGAGGAAAAAGTAGCTTATGTTGTTTAGCAAGAGGACAGATTGTACAAACACTTTGCAAATCACAAGAAATTTCAAGAACAAGTTGATGCAACAAGCTTATTCTAGAAGAAGAAGGATGGCCTAATCTATAATGCCATAGGTCAGCAAGGGGATCCTTTATTGAAGCAGTCAACACTTGAGAAGGAAGCATTGATGAAGATGCAGTAGAGTTAAGCAAACCCGGTTGCTGCAGCAAATGGAAAGAGATTCTTAGTGAGTTTGCTGCTGAGATTAAATTGAAAGTGAATGAAGGTACACATAGGACTTCAGCAAGAATGAAGTTCTTTGAAATTTTGACTGTTCCTATGTGTGTGACAGAGGCAATGACACCATTTGGTAGTTTGACATGGGTGGACACAACAGTAGTGATGGTGGTAAGAAAAGAAGTAAAGCTAACCATGTGGTCAGTTGCTCCCATGTCAATAATCCAAGGAGTATCCTTTGGAGTGGTATGAAATGAAGTATGAATTGTGTTGGAAGAAAAAACAGAATGTTTAGAATTGAGATTAAAATTGTTAGATAAGAGACCTGGCATCTTTGCAAAGAGGTGATCATGGGTGGTGGGCATGTTGCTTGTTGAATTTTCAGAAATGGGAGACATAGCAGTCATTGCTGAATTGGCGGAAGCAAAAGGCATAACATTCATTGCAGGAGCCATAGAAGGCTGAGTCTTGAACATATTCATCAGCTGTTGACACTACTCAACAGTAATTGGCAACTGAGGAATCTGAGTACTTGACATGGCAACCTCTTGCACTTGTTGTGCTGAATAATGAGTTGGCTTGTTCTTAGTAAACTTGAACCAAGGTGGAAAGCCATGTAATTTGTAGCATTTGTCAATGGTATGACTAGAAATCCCATAATGAGTGCAAATTGGTTTCTGTCTTCTATTGTTTTATTTAACAAAACGATTTTGTGGAGGAACAACCCTTGTCATGAGAGCAGCAGTATCATGAGTGAGAGAAGTAATGGAGATTTCTCTTTGTCGCTCTTCTTGAATTACCAAAGAAAAGACTTTGTTACTCGAAGGAAGAGGATCAATAAGTAAGATTTGACCTCGGATGTGAGAAAAGGAATCATTGAGTCCCATGAGAAATTGGAAGATATAATCTTGATTGTGACTATCAAGAACAGATTTCATCCTTCCACAATTGCAGCAATTACAAGAAGATAAGGGCTTGTAATTGTTAAGTTCATCCCACATGCAATGCCTTAAGGCGAGTGAAATAAAGACTTACAGATGAGTTCTCTTGAGAAAGAGTTGAGATGGATTTATGCAATTGAAAAATTCTCGGTCCATTTCTTTGTGAGAATCGTTCCTTCAAATCAAGCCACATTTCTTCACATGTGGTGATGTAAATCACGCTTAAAGCAATCTCTTTCGAGATTGAGTTAAGAATCCATGAAATGATCATTTCGTTGCAGCGAATCCATGCTTGATACTGCGCTCCTGTCTCATCGGATGGCTTAGGAAAAGATCCATTGATGAAACAGAGCTTGTTCTTAGCATTGAGAGATAAGGTCATGGATCAACTCCATGTGTGGTAATTCTCCCCTGTCAGTGGTTGAGAAACCAATACAGCACCTGGACTATCACCGTTGTGCAAGAAAAATGGATTTGCAGAATCCATTGAAGAACCAGTTGTGAAAAACTCAGTTGAAGACTCAGTCGCCATTGATGAACTTGATGAACTTTACTTAGTAGTAAGCTCTGATACCATGTAGAACTTTACAATATGTAAAGTAAGAAGAAGAAATAGATATGTTTAAGAATAGAGTTTGAGAAGACAAAGATATTCTTCTTGATTAATTTGTGTAACTTACAAGAATGAAAAGAAACTAACATACATATACTTCGAGAACCGACTTCCTAAACTACACCTAAATTACAGCTGTACCTAAACTACAGCTGTCAAAGCAGCTCTTCTACAGCTGTCATGGCAGAGAATAAAAAACATGTTTAACATGATAATAAGCTGCACGTGTTATTTACATAGCAATGAACAAATCAGCTTCAGCCCTTCAACTTCAACTTTAGCCAGTTGAGTTTCAGCACTTCAGCTTCGATAAACAATGTTACTTTCCTTGTTTAATTATTTTAACTTTTTATTTTCTAGTTTTTTAATAACCAGAGTCCAGAGAGAGCATTGAAATCTCATAAGTAAAAAGGATTAATAAATTATAAGGGTCCTAGTACCTCACGATATTTCCTCTCCTTTATCACCAGTAACTGATTAATTGAAGGCTTCTCTCAGTCTTTAATTCCTGTATAAAACTCGTGGCCACCATTGGTAATAATTAATCATGGCTGCCATTCCAGCTCATGAACAGGTGTCAGTTCTAAGCTAGGTCAAAATTCCAATTGATAATGCAACTGATCATGAACAATTTCAAGAAGCAGAAGATACCCATTTTGACTACCGTCAAAGGGCACAGTGGCTTCGTGCTGCCGTGTTGGGAGCCACAGATGGCCTTGTTTCTGTTGCATCACTTATGATGGGCGTGGGAGCTGTCAGAAAAGACCTCAAAGCCATGCTCCTTGCTGCCTTCGCAGGGCTTATTGCCGGGGTGTGTAGTATGGCGATCGAAGAATTTGTCTCCGTTTACACACAGTACGACATAGCGATAGCGCAGATGAAGCGAGACGAGAAAACAAAAAAGAGCGGTGAGATGGAAAAGGAGAAGCTACCGAATCCGGTTCAAGTTGCTTTTGCATCAGCCATTGCGTTTTCGGTGGGAGGATTGGTGCCGCTCCTGGGTGCTGTGTTTGTAAAGGAGCGTAAGTTGCGGCTTGGATTGGTGGTTGCGATGGCCAGCCTGACATTGATTGTGTTCGGATTGATAGGAGCAAAGCTTGGGAGGACGCCGGTGGTGAGGCCTTGTGTGTGGCTGCTTGTTGGAGGATGGATGGCTATGGCTATTACTTTTGGGATGACCAAGTCTATTTTCTCTACTGGATTGGAGTTCTGATTAATTCATGGCCTTTTTCTTCTCTTTCTCTATGCTTCTTCTTCCTCTCTCTTTCAGTAACTGGTTTTGGTGAAGTTGATTGAATAAGGTTGTTGGTTGGTGTGAAGATCAGACAGTCTTCACTGTTTGCATTTTTGTATTTTCGTTTACATGTCCAATTATGCAATATTTGTGTTTTCAAATCCAAATAATTTATCATTTTGGCATCTTCGGAATACCGAAGATGAGACTATTAGTGACTGCATCTACTCTTCTATTGAACTAAAGATTCTGATTTTGTTTTGATAAGCAAATGATCGATGCAAATTAACTAAAAGAAGGTCCATGACATGCTTTCCTGAACAGTACGTACAATTTGTATAGGACGCGGTTGGAAGGTCATGCTAGACGGATCGACCCAACCCAACTTCACTTGATTATAACCTTTTAGTGGCTTAGAAATGTTTACAAATTTTAACTTTATTTTCTAATTATGCATTGTCATTTTAGGAAATGATACTTGAGTACCATTATTTTTATCTTCAACACCCAACTCTCGTTCCAAGTGGATTGGTATGAGTCCCACCAATGAAAAAGGTGGAAGCTAAAAATATAAAACAAAAGTTCTTGAAATGTTACACCATCAATTTTCTTTTTAATATATTAAGTACATTTATATGTCTTCAAATACTTATATGTTTTCATTATAAAGTACTATTTTTTCTTTTCTTTTGGTGTGAATGGAATCAAGGATTCGAACCTATTATTATCTACTTTGATACCTTGATAAATTACTACTTGAACAAAAAGTTAAAACAACAAGTAAAAGATGAATTTAATTAGCTAATTAATATTCTAATATATCTGCCGCTAGTAATTATATATTATCTTTCTAGCAAAAACAAATCACTGATTATCTCTCCTATAAATATAAAATTTGTCTGGTGGGTATTAATTACATCACTGGTTGTAGAGATTCTTCCATGACTAAAAATCTGTGTTCTAGAGGAATGTTCTATCAAAAATGAAGAGAGATAGAGATAGATAAAAACACAAAATATTTTGGAGAAGATATGTAACGCTCTCGAATTATTTACACTTAATAATAACTCAGAATGCTACTTTCTTCCTCTTTATATAATTGCAAAGAAATTTGGCTATATATATATATATATATATATATATATATATGTTGGGGATTGGGCCGGTGCGTACAACCTAACCCTGATCACCTTCACCCCAATTTGTGATCAAGGCCTGCTAGATGGGAGCTTACATGACACATGCTATCCTCGAAGGACCACAACCGACCTTGAGTCGATTATCACTTCCAAACCCTGATCTTGAGCAATCGGGGTCACGAGTTGTGACGACCCGATTTCATCACCTATTTTTTTTAAATGAAACCGCATCATCAACAGTGGCGTACATGCGTACAAGCCATCATTATCTCATAATGTGAGCATATCACATCAGAGTTAATAACATACACGCAGCGGAAATAAAAACATAATATGTGAAAGAACATAACCTGGAGCTGACATAAACTATATACAACAGTTTTATACAAAGACTATACAACAAAATAATGGCTAACAAAAAGCCACGTACGGCTTAGCCATTTACATCAACCTGTTCATATAATACAACACATTGATGTAACAAAAGCTAGACTACTGTGTGAGCCTATACAAAATATACCCAATGGGCGTACATCGCCCTCAGACATCATATCCCAAATATGCAGCCACTGGATCTTCATCAAGATCCGCCGTACCTGCAACACAAGTATCATCTATGTAATCATAGAGATCATCCATGATTACATAGGAGAAGAAAGGAAGAAAGGGTGAGTCAACAGTTCATAAAGAATGAAGACTCCCCCGAGGGTTTTCGTAATGAGCCAAACTTTTATTTATGTAATCGCTTACAATATCAGCCACTCGATTTCATAAAAATATTATTCTTTCATTTATCAAACTCAGTGTGGCTGATGAAGTAAACAACACATTCATAAAGCAATTTAAATCATTATATAATTGCGAATGTATGCATATGCTCCAAAATACGTTTGGATACATATACATATACACCACCTAATGCACATCTTGTACCAAATAAAATTCATAAGACATCATATGCAATCTTCTACATACCCATACATCTAGCATGACATACCTCTTAAACCAATACATACTTTGACATTCATCATCTCATTCTTCATATACATACAAATACATCTAGCATGAAATCTCATAAAACATAATACATATACATCTCATTAAAACATAACTGTGTAATACATACTATGACATACATCATCTCATTCTTCATATACATACAAATACATCTAGCATGAAATCTCATAAAACATAATACATATACATCTCTTTAAAACATAACTGTGTAATACATACTATGACATACATCATCTCATTCTTCATATACATACAAATACATCTAGCATGAAATCTCATAAAACATGACACATATACATCTCATTAAAACATAACCGTGCAATACATACTTTCACATTCATACATTTCATAACATAACTTTAAACATAACTTTAACTTTTCATAAGGGCATATCCCCTTTTCATTTTCATAAGGGCATATCCCGTTTTTATTATCGTAAGGGCATATCCCCTTTTCATTTTCTTAAGGGCATATCCCCTTTTTCATTCTCGTAAGGGCATATCCCCTTCTCATTTTCTTAAGGGCATATCCCCTTTTCATTTTCGTAAGGGCATATCCCCTTTTCATTTTCGTAAGGGCATATCCCCTTTTCATTTTCTTAAGGGCATATCCCCTTTTTTACTTTCGTAAGGGCATATCCCCTTTTCATTCTCGTAAGGGCATATCCCCTTTTCATTTTCGTAAGGGCATATCCCCTTTTCATTTTCTTAAGGGCATATCCCCTTTTCATTCTCGTAAGGGCATATCCCCTTTTCATTTTCTTAAGGGCATATCCCCTTTTCATTTTCGTAAGGGCATATCCCCTTTTCAATTTCGTAATGACATTACATTCTTTCAAAAACATATCATTTTACTAACATGCTCATAGTATAAAACATCTCATTTTCTTTCTTTCATGATCATGCATCATTTAACATCATTTCATAAATCATATCTCATCAAGCATTTCTCATCATAATTAAAGGTATCAAGATATCATTACAAAAACGTCAACATAACATACAATTGGCTCGAATTTAATATAATCTTTGAAAGCATAAAAATAATATCTTTTCGTAACAATCATATCATGATAATTAAAATCAAAATCATTTCTCGATCATCGTAAATCATCGTCTCAAATATCAAAGTAACAAAGTAGTCAATAAATCATAGCATTTCTTTCATATCTTAAAGTTTCTAAAATCACAACAACAATATCAATCATATCTCATCAAATATTCATAAAACATTGAGAGTAACAAGTAATAATAAAACATTTTCAAACATATGAATGGCTCGACTTTTCCATAGCTTTAAACAATCTTTAAAGGCATTAAATTCTATTATTTCTCAACTTGTTTAGTATCTTTAAAATATCTAAGATCATTTATAAAATTCTTTGAAAACATAAAACGTATTCGTCCTCAGTGAGTAAAAGATTACTCACCTTAAGAGACCAAGAAAAATTCGCAACAAGGCACACAAGCTTGCTTGCACATCGGAATGCTTCTACAACCCAGTTACCTTGCACTTTACATTGGAGGACTAGCTTTAGCCATGATCCTCCAATCTCATGCTACATGCCTGCAATTAGTCACAACATTAGACTTTGCTAAACTATCGAGTCCTAAACCTTAATACACCTAGAGCTACCCACAAGCTCACACGTAGCATTTCTAACTTTCTTAAAACTAGCTAAACACCGCTACCCATATGCAAGTTTGCACACTAAAGACTAATTTTAATTAATTACATACTTAAGGAATTCATCTTGTATTATCAATTTTGCATTATTAATTTATGTTAACAAAGTATGTTTGGTCATATAACATATATATATATACGTTAAACGCTTGTTAAGCTATGCTTATTTCAATAGCACACTTAACCATATATACCATATATGAATAAGTGCCTTAATCATTTAATTACTATTCCAATTGGATTCAAAGCCAATTTGTGTGTTTATATAATATTGTTAATTTATTTTTATTGACTTATGGTTATTTTGAAACATATTATTATCCGATGACATTCTCATCTTTAACTATTTTATTTAATACCTATCATTTGGTTAGTTGAACATGTAGATAACGTTGGTCATTATCATGCTAACTAGTTTCATATTAACTCATCATAGAAAATAGATTATACTAATTTATCTTATATACGTAATCTATTTCATTATCATTGCCACTTGTTACTTATCACTATAGATTAATATTATCTTTCATTCATTAATCTACTTTATATCCTTATCATAGTTTATCTTTATCAACTTACTTTTAATTTGTTTCTCATATTGGAATATATCCATCACATTTATTTCATACATTACCCATTTATGTCATACACTTATTCTTATTACAACTATTTATACATCAATCTTTATTGCTTTTATACTTATTTCATTTTGAACCATAGCTCACTATGGCTAAGACTTATAACTTTTTAACTTTCCTTTTAATACCAACTCTATGATTAACTACACACCCAAGTCTTTTAGACTATAAGACTTAAGGATTTAATGGGTTATAAACATTCTTGGATTAAACTATAATCTTATACTCTATTATCTTGAATAGTTTATTTTTTAGTTTAGGTGAGATAGAGAGTCTTGAACTCTCAAAGTCTCATATTTGAATTACATTAACATTTACAAATTAAATAGGTTCTTTATTAAACTTATCTTTTACAATTTCTTTATACATGTTAATTAGCATTACTTTCCCCTTATCCATAAAACCCACATCCTACAATTTTATTAACAATTGATAATCTCATAACAATCTAACATCATACATCTAAAACAATATCCATTCAGCTGAGACTACAAAATCAGCATATAGCTTTCTCACAAAATGGGTCACTCGGCCATGCATGGAAAATTTCCAATATTAATCCAAATCACCCAATTGATCAATCCAAGAAAGAGCCTAATAAATGGAATTCACCAAACTCCAAACCAAATCAATTTTCGGACATTAATCTAACCAAAATCATAAAAGCCCCAAAATTTCACATGAACCCTAATTTTCGGACCTAAGCAAAATCATAGAAATCCATATGATTTTCATGCTCAAAACTCAATGGGTAACACGAAAATATAGAGACAAGGCTACAGATTTTACCTTGGAAAGACCCATGGCTGAAATCCATCTTTTTCTTCTTCTTTACGGTCTCAACCCACTCTCAATCTTTGCATCTTTCTGTCACTTGGTATCATCTCTCTCTCTCTCGGTCAGTTCTCTCTCTTGGTCAGTTGAAGACACGGCCAGCAGCTGTGCTGTTGGCGTGAAGCAGGACGAAGAAGAGAAAANTAAGCAAAATCATAGAAATCCATATGATTTTCATGCTCAAAACTCAATGGGTAACACGAAAATATAGAGACAAGGCTACAGATTTTACCTTGGAAAGACCCATGGCTGAAATCCATCTTTTTCTTCTTCTTTACGGTCTCAACCCACTCTCAATCTTTGCATCTTTCTGTCACTTGGTATCATCTCTCTCTCTCTCGGTCAGTTCTCTCTCTTGGTCAGTTGAAGACACGGCCAGCAGCTGTGCTGTTGGCGTGAAGCAGGACGAAGAAGAGAAAAGAGGAAAGGAAAAGAAAAGAGAAAGGAAAGAGGGGTTTGGTGCTGCTGCCAGTGTGCGTGCGTGAAGAGAAGGAAACAGGGGAGAGAAAAGAAGAGAAAGGAAGAGAAAAGAAGAGAGGAGTGGGGCTGTGCACGTGTGTGTGAGTTACCAAGAAAGAAAAAAGGAAAGAATGGGCTACTGCTGATTGATCTACACGTGGCAGCTAAAGCTCCACACATTTAAAACCCTCATCTTTTCTAAATTGTATTTATTACCCCCACTTGATTTAAATTATATCACTTGATAATTAATAATTGACCGCATATTTAATTTAACTACCATTTACCATTACAATTAATTATTTAACACCCTAGGATTCATTTTACTATTTTATTATTCTAATCTCATTAACATTAGCTATATATATATATATTTTTATTCCAATTCTCTTAATATAGTTAATAAATAATATTGTTATATCTCATTACTACACTAGTATTATTATTGATTAATATTAACTCAAATTGCGTAAGGGTTATAAACAATAAATTGCTTAATTATTTCTTGGGCTTTACACGAGTCATTAAATCTATTAATGGAGATACGACAAGGGCTAATGTGATGCGCATTTATGGAAGATGACCTCCAACCCATACTCCCACGGACACCCAGAGCATGTATGCTCCACGGATGTGATAGAAGTGACATCCGAACAGTGACAAGAGCATTGCTAGCCACCAGCTGCAGGCACATGGCGCTCCCTCAACCAATTGATGAACCTGCCATAGCTGAAAAGGGGAATTGAGGGACCCACAGAGAGGGACTCATTTAATGAGCTCGGAGACCACGCCATCTCATATAAAAGGGGGAATTCACCGAGCAGGTAAGTATTCTAAATAATACACTCCTTACATGTCCTTTCTCTTATCTCCTCTTACGTGATAACTAACTTAGGCATTGGAGTTATCCTGCTGGCCCGCTCCGACAAGCTCTTTTGTTTGACTTCCTTTGTATTGCAGGGGTGCCTGTCACCGACTTGGAAACTGTCTCAACAGTTTGGCACCGTTTGTGGGAATGATTTCATTCTTACCATAAAATTATCCAAAATGGTGATTATCAGTGAAACCCAACCGGGTGCTGAAGATAAGCAAGGGGAAGGCGGAGTTCTACCACCGCACACCCTTGGCGCCCTGGATAAAGGGAAGAAGATACGTGTCACTAGGTAATCTCTCTCCTGAGAGTTATTGTCTTTTCCAAATGACAATATTTTTCTAGAACGACAACTCCTCACCCGTTCAGTGTATATCACCGTATACACCTACACATCAACACGAAGTATTATCTTCACTTGATTAAGGTAAATCACATAATCGATATGTAACAGTCTTACCAATGGAATGCCCAATTCCATTGCTACTAAGAACAAAAAGTTTCAGAATACAAAGGTTATGGTTTTTGACCTTGTGTGACAAAAAACTTACTCACACTCATAGATCATATTCAATGCATTCTCTGGACTCTTTCACATGGGGATAAGCAAAATATCATATGCCATATGCTCATAAAATAATCTGTAAATAAATAATCTTTTATTCATAATAAACTCTTAATGTCAACATATAAATAACTTAGGATTTATGGCATAATCCCCAACAATGTGATATTTGGGGAAGGAGTTGTAGTTGATCCCGAGAAGGTCAGTGCAGTTGTGGATTGGAAGAGATCGACTAATGCTCAGGAGATTCGGAGTTTCCTGGGATTAGCCAGGTATTATTGGTGGTTCATCAAGGGATTCTAGAAGTTGTGAGGCCTGCTGATAGCTCTTATGAGAAAGATGCTCAGTACGTTTGCGTTGGGGATTATGCCCTAAATCCCAATTATTTACATATTGACATTAAGACTTTGTTATGAATAATTATTATTATTCACTGATTAAATATTTTGTTGCATATAGCATATAATCTTTGTATGATCTCTATTAATTAATCCCCGTGGGTGTGAGTAATGGTCTTTGTCACACAAGATCTTAATCTGTAATCCTTGTATTTCTGAAAAGTTTTATAGTTCACATTCGACAATGGAATTGGGCATTCCATTGGCTAAGACTGCTACACATCGACTAAAATGATTTACCTTAGTCAGGCGAAGAGGATTTTTCGGGTTGATGTAGTGGGTGTATAAGGTAGTATACATTGAATGGACTAGGAGTTGTCTTTCCATAAAAGTGCTCTCATTGGGAAAGACACAAAACTCTCAGAATACTTTTGAACAATGATTCTAAATCCTAAGGGGAAGCGGACTTAGACGTGTAAGTGTTGGTCGCTTTGATGCATTAGGGAGTGAGACCTTAAACGTTGGACAACATCTCCATGCATTGGGTGATCACATGAAACATTGTGAGGGAAGCTTTGCTCAATAGGGAATCCAAGTCCTTTAAATTTTTCCCTTAACTAGGATATTTATTGGAATTATATAAGGGTTTATTCTCAAGTCTAGCTGGAGCTTTTGGCATGGAGAATTTCAAAAATATTAACTTGTGAAAGGAGTATTCACAGTTGGGAGAATAAACAGAATATGATATCTGGGAATCAAGGATCAAGAAGTAGAGAATTTAGTGTGACAGTATCACAGTCCTAATTCTGCTACAGAATAATTTCATGGAGGAATCGAACTCATACAATGTAAGTAAGTCAAAGGGAACGGTTGTTAATTTTTAATCAAGAATAAATTCTGGAGTGCAGTTGCAATTATTTAGCGAAATCAATTGTAATTAATTAGCGACAAGGATGGTCGGTGACTACTTGAGCCAGATTTATTTTTCTCTTCGGGTCCCTCACCATAGTATTGTAAATTAACCATGGACAGGCTTTTATTTATTTTATTAAGCAGATTGTTTGATTTTATTAAACATGGGCTTAATAAATAAGCAAGTTGTTTTAATTAAATTAAGACTTGGGTTTAATAAGTAGGTTGTCTTAATTAATTAAAACATGGGCCACGGGAAACTATACAGAGAGGTTAGTGGGAGGCTTGGGCTTGGGATAAAACCCAAGCCCATAGTGGTGTAAGTGACGCATGGGCTAGGGTTGAAACCCTAGCCCCATGCATGAATCACTAAAGGAGAGGAGGCTATGGTTTTCCAACCCTAGCCGCCACCTCCTTAAGTGATGGAGGCTGTCCATCACTCTTCTCCTAGTCCCACATTGCTTATTTTAATAAGCCTCTCATACGTTTTTAGATATAAATAGAAGTGCCTGTGGCTCTTGGAAAAACACACCAACATAGTTATTTTAGTATTTACTAAGAATTGAAATTCTTGTGAGGAAGAGTAAGTTTGAGCCCACACTCTTGGTTATTTCTAGTCATTCGTGAGAAGATCTGAAGGTGTTCTTGAAAGTGTTCTTAGTGTTCTTGATGTTCTTAGAGCAGCTTGGAGTCTTAGCTCATAAAGCCAAGGAGTGGCCCTAATCTTCAAGTAAGTAATTCTTTTTCTTGCAAGTTTAATTATACATAGCAATGTTCTTCGCATGTTCGTTTTAGAGTAGATCTTGGCTAGGGAATAGTTTATTTTCCGTTGCGCTATATTTGTTTTGATATAGTAGTATTCCTAACAATTGGTATCAGAGCCTTCTCTATAGAAAACATCTTGAAGATAGAAGTTTTAGAAAATTGTTTTTCTGTTTTATAATTCTTAAATTCGGAATTTTTCCAGGGATCTTCAAACACTAAAATTTTGGTTTAAGACTTGGATCATGTTCTTGAATATGTTAGGATCTTAACAGAAAAATTTCAAGTCTTTTGGAGATCGTTTGCTGTTTTTAATTAAATTTTGTATTCGAGCTAGTGTTGCTGTTTTTACAGCAGTGCCTGTGGGAATTACAATTTTAATAAATGTTTTTCTGCATGTGCGAAAAATATTTGGGAAAGATAGATTGCAAGGAAAAATTGGGGTCGACGCAATGGTCCAAACAGATCTTCGTTTCGATATTTATCGAAAAAGTTATGATCGTTTTACCATTCATCGATGGATCTGGAATTCAGGAAAATCCTGCATGTCTGTAGGAATTACAATTTTGGACATATGTTTTTAGACAAGTCCTAAAAATAATTGGGCACTTTTTTTTTAATGTAAAAATCCGATCAGATCTTCGTTTCGAGTTTTATCGAAAGAGTTATGATCGTTTTTCCAAACGTCGATGGGTTAAGGAATTCAGGAATCCTGCAAGCAGGTTGTTTTTGCCAAATTGTTTTGAAAATTGTTTTTTCAAAAATTTTGCTTACCGGTTTATTGTATGATGATTAATATACAAGGGTGGTATATTGGTTGAAAGACCAAAATACCCATTAAGGTTAATTATGTGTTATGCATATAATTAAGGAGACACCGGCTATGAATTTAAATCATGGAGTGTTGCCTAAGTAACCATTTTTTATCCATGATAATTTTTAGTGTTATTGGTACAATTAAGTACCGGGCTTTGATGCACAAATTCTAATGGTCCAAACTATGTGGATTTGAATTTGTTCATCTGAACACAAGAAAATGATGGATAAGGGTTAAGGTTCCTATTTCTATTAGGAAACATCTTTAGAAACACAAGGCAAGGTCGCAATTGTTAAGGAAAGTATAATTGTTTTAACAAACCTATAATGTTAAAATATCAAGTGGGAGAGAGGTTCAGGACATGAATCTCATGGTCTCCATCATAAGTCTAAAAGTAAGGAGGGGGCAAAATATCTCGTCTTGGCCTTGAGCCTTACATTCCATGCGGAGGATATTTTGTTTCACAAATTACAGGTAGATTTCCGGATGGATAGGGAAGTTGTGTTTTATGCATCAGGGACGACCACCCCGCGGTGGAGTTACCTAACATTCACAATGGACTAAAATTGATGGTACACACTTGATGAATCTAGGATATTAATCTCCCCGTGGAGCTATGTTATCCATGATTAGAGACTAAAGGAATAACAGCAGTTGATTAATAACGTGGTAACATTAATGATGGTGTTTTATTAATGACTGACTGGTATTATAGATGAGAGTAAGTCTCACCTAGTCAAGTGATTAAGAGTACCTCGTCTTGGCCATGAGCCTTGCTTCCATGCGGAGGGTGTTTTTAATTTACGGAACTAGGTTGTCGTAGCATTTTAAATATGATATGTTTTCTTGGGTTTACATATTGATTTAATGCTATATATATATATGCTCAATGTTATATATTTTATCAGAACTAAGAATGTCTACATTATGCACCTTTCTCAACTTTTTTATTATATATTATTGATTGTTGATTTGACTGAACCAAGTTATGTTGTCTGGAAACATAATTTGGATATAGTGCTAGTAGCTTAAAGGAACATTTATGTGTTACTTAAGCTATGTCCAGATATTACGGTTTTGAAAGCCTCTCAAAGGGTGTAACGCCCGAGGAATTCAAATCTCTTAAGCATATTATTAAACTAAATGATATATGTTGTGGAAACATTATCATTTAGCTATGATAGTAGTTCTAGAGACATTCATGAAGTTTAAGAGATTTCTAGGCAAAACCCTTTAGAATCTCTTTAGAAAATGATCGTTTTCTGACGACCAATCTTGTAAGTATCAAAAACTGGGTCAAACAAACTTAGTTTTACTCAAACTGAAGCCCGTTATGCTTGTATCGAAACCCTCTACGACATAGTATATTTTCGATAAAAGTCGATTCGTTGACCTTTTTAGGCATAAAGATAATCAATTCATCGCTTACGTGGCACTTTTGACCCGGGCCTTATTTCTAAAATAGAGTTTCACCATTTGGATTTTATATCATAAATGGACTCTATTTAGTATATAAATGGNTTTCTGACGACCAATCTTGTAAGTATCAAAACTGGGTCAAACAACTTAGTTTTACTCAAACTGAAGCCCGTTATGCTTGTATCGAAACCCTCTACGACATAGTATATTTTCGATAAAAGTCGATTCGTTGACCTTTTTAGGCATAAAGATAATCAATTCATCGCTTACGTGGCACTTTTGACCCGGGCCTTATTTCTAAAATAGAGTTTCACCATTTGGATTTTATATCATAAATGGACTCTATTTAGTATATAAATGGTTTTTACTTCGGTTTGGTGAAATCGGAATTCAATTCCGAGGCAGTTGACTTTATGGCCTAAAAACCGAGCCTTAAAACCTCCAACTGTCGAATTTAGCTTTAAACTGCTAAATCCACTAGGTAGGGCCAAATCTTCATTGATTTAGAAGCCTAGGGTATTGACACTTGGCATTAGGAGAGGTTTCTAGAAAGAATGCACTAAAAGCCAAAAAAGTCATAAAGATGTTGGCCTTAGGTAGATTTTTTGGCAACTTGCATGCAAGGATAAGGTTCCAATGAACCTAGGCTGGTTTGGACGTGGGAGGTGGCTATCTAGAAGCCTTGGCTTCTCCTATAAATAGGAGAAGAGAGGCCAGAACCGAAATCACTCCCTTCTTGCACCAAAACAGAAAAATCCCTCCATTCGTCTCACTCGCACCCTCTCACGGCACCTAGGGGGTTTTTGAGCAAATCTTGTCCAAACTGTCCAGAAATTATTCACAACCTTGCTTGAGGTGTCCAGAAGCTAACCCAACCTTTAGAAGTCATTTTGAAGTCCATTTGAGGTATGAAAGCTTCATCCTCCTCAAACAGCTTCAAAACCGGGTCAATAGAGGGGTGTTGGGGAATTTTTGTGGTTTTTCACAACCTGTTTGCATGGGCTGTGTATGATCACTTAGGAGGGTTCTAAAATCATTTTGTATCATGTTTCCATTGATCTTTGGGCTTTGGAATCATGAGAAAACACCAAGAACTCATCCTACACCCATTCGGCCTCTATTGAGTATTTTTGTGGATTTTTCGATGCTAACCTGTTTTGTTAATCTTTCTTGCTATTATTTGATGTATCTAACATATATTTGATGTATCTAATATGTGTTTGAAGTATGTTTGATTATTGGTTTAGTTCAAGGATCCTAAAGTGCTCAAAAGTATTAAAAATGGAAGCAAGCAGAGCTTGTTTTAAAGGAATATGGAAAAGGTTTATAAAACTTGTAAAATCAACCTATATATTGTTTGTTAGTTGTCATTTTTATCTTATTATTAACTCTCAACTTCATGTCTAAATACTATTGTGGCCTTGCCCTTCGATGTATAGACATGAGGTTTTTTTTTATGATATTGTTATTTTTAATCTTATAGTGGATAACACGCAATCCCATGCCTAAACGTTATGTGGCCCTGTCCTTCGGCGGTATAGGCATGAACTTGAGTGAAAATTGGCTATAAGAGATTCTTTCAATACTGTACATATAACTCATAATAAGCCCTTACTAATAGTGGGGACATTTATGCAGTATTAACTCTTGTTTGTTTAAATACTCACCTCGAATTATGCCCTTACTTCGGTGGGGTATTCGAGTGCAATATTGGATGATTTACATTATTGTCAACGGGATCCTTATGACATGTCCTCACTTATGTGGGATTTCATAAGTTAAATGCTTTGAATAAATTATGGACAATATGTGAGAATACTCACAAATATGACTTGTATATATGTATGAGTATACGTATGGATAAAATCAAATAATGAAAATGAAGTGATGGATAATAATAAAGGCTAAGAGCGAGGATCCTGAAGACTGACCAATTATTATTGATTGGTCACTGATATATGATATTTGTGTATCCATATTGCTAGGCAGTGGTGGATTACTATTCTGCGGGGAAAAAGAGTAAGTATGGATGTACTTACTGGGGCTGACGCTGCTTTTCTTTTATATTCAGTATTGCTTTATTCATATGCATGTGTTATGAACTGCTCATACAATACATATGCATACTCTGTGAAATGGTAATGATGTGACATTAAGCTGGTCATGTGGCGGGGGAGATGGCTGATCCAGTGGACAAAAAAAAAAAGGGTCTTGTCCCAGCTGGTGATGTGGCGGGGGAGATGGCTGATCCAGTTGGCAAGAGCCTTGTCCCTAAATCCGGTAATAAGAACTAACGCTGGAAGTCGGTTCCAGGTGCAAACCAACAATCTGCTAAGTAGGGGAGGTGTAACAGTGCGTTAATCCGGGTTGGCCATTATGAGCTGAGTGTAATTTCATGATGCATTAAGACTAAACAAAGCCTTCGCAACGATGCATGAAAAAATTCATTTATATCTGTCATATGCTTGTTCAATAATTCAATTACCTGTTTATATTGGGATGCAGTAGACTCACTTGTTTGCCTATGTAAATGTGATGATGTCATGTTTACATAGACTGTGATGCAGGTAACGAAGCGGAGACCCCTTCGTTAGCTTTGATGACTATTAGGCACTACTTTGTCGGGATGTGCTATATCCCGGAAGAGACAACATTTTTTTATACATATGTCTCTTCGTATTTTGTATGTTTTGGTTTATTAATTATAGTTTGTAATATGTCTAAACAGTGTGATGTTGCAACTGTATGCCGTCTGTGGCATATACTGCCAACTATCTTTTATTTGGTGCATCTGGTATGCACATGTTTGTATTATTAAAACATCTAACGTATGTTAATTCACGAGGTATTTCAGTCAGCTCTATTGTGTAATTTAGTTGTTCCCTAGTGTTTTTAAAAGAAAAAAAATATATCCGCTGCGAGACTGATCTCTAAGGTAGTAATGTCACGTGGAAACCGGAGGTTTCTGCTTACGGTTCTATTGCATAGAAACCGGGGCGTTACAAAGGGACTGGTAATGATTTGATTCGTTAGTTAAAGTCAAAAGAGAGATGGTTGTTATTACATGTTGACTTCAACGTCAAATGTATTCCTGCGGAGCATGCAGGAGGTATCACTTGCAAGGAATTGAAGTTGATGGATGTTGAGATTGGTAATAAATCGCATATGGATGTGGACATTGTCCTATAGTCCCTGCTTGGCTCTTTAAATCAATTCAATGTGTCAGGATTTACACATGGGTAGAATTGATGAATGAGTCAATAGCAGCGAAAGCGTCCTAAAAGCCAAGGGCTAGTAAGCATGTGGCTTGATGTTTTACTCCAAAGCCGAAAGGCTATGTTGCAAGAAGAAGTAGAACTTACCAAACATATTGGCAAGCTTGCTGCCAAGGGAAGTGAGTGAAACTGGAAGAATATCAAAGGCTAAGCCAAGAGTGGAGAGTGCTCACTCTATAGCAAAGCAGTGCACTATAAAAGGAACTATGCCAAGTTTGTAAGCATTCAAAGTGGAGGTAAAGAATCTTCCTTCATGGTTGAACATGTTTAGTGGTGAATCCCATGGATTCCTGGTGTGTGGACTCAAGGGCCACTAATCATGTCTGCAATATGATGCAGGAGTTCCAGGTAACCAAGGAAGTAGATAAAGGAAAGATTTACCTAACACTAGGAGATGGGACTAGGGTTCCAGTCCACTCCAGTGGAACTGTTGAACTTTATATTAATTTAAGTGTTTTTATATTATCAGACTATCATTGTATATACCCAGTTACGCATGTATTTATTTATTATAGTGTTTATGGGTAAATACGGTTATACCCCTAGTTGAGGGATAACAGGATAATAAAGAAAATGTAATTACTTATCTTTTTTGAAATTATTATGGATGGTCTGTATATCATAATTCCTTAGTAATATTCTGTTAAAAATTCTGTTTTAGAACCTACTCATAATACTTTATCATTAAAAGAAAGATTTCTTCAACTAATGAAGCATATCTTTGGCACTTATGTCTTGGTGGTATTTAAATAAAAAATTATTCTAAGACGGTTAATGATGGGCTCTAGGGCCCATAGGATTATCCAGTCTACGAATCGGTTTTTAGAAACAAAATGACCAATAGACCTTTTTCGATAAAAAGGGCATAGAGCCAAAGATTTGTTAGAGTTAGTACATATTGATGTATGTGGTCCCATGAATGTCCTAGCACAAGGTGACAAATGCTCCCTTGAGGACTTCATGGATCATTTGTTAGAAGAATGGATGATATCCCAGCTGACTACACCGGAGAGATGGTGTAGCGGGATGAAGGAATAGAATATTCTTTAAGAATGGTAAGGGCAGTAATAAGTTATGTTACTCTGTCATTTTGGATATGGTTTAAAGACAGCATCATACTTTCTTAAGTATGATTGTTTGTCAGATATCCAAAAAGGGACAAAAGGATTATTTGTTTTATAGTCCTAAGGATAAGAAAATGTTTGTTTCCACAAACGGTAAGTTTCTTAAAGGAGGACTATGTAAAACAAATTTAAACCAGAGAGTAAGGTGGTTCTGGAAGGGAATGCTCTAAGGATCATCTTCAAAGGTTGTTGAAGATGAGGTGTTTGTATTTAATACACCACAGGTTATTACGGAGGAGACACCGAGTACCGTCATACCGCTTTGCAGTGGGAGGATTGTAGGTAATCTAACATATTCATGTTATTAGGAGAAGCCCATGCGGCTATACCTAATTAACTAGAATAAAATCCTAGGACTACGATTAAATAGTTGTATGATGTGGATGCAGACCATAAGGTCAAGAGCTGAGGGAATTAAGTTGGAATCTAAGTATTTCAACAAAGTCTGGATTCTTGTAAGGAAGCCTATTGATTGTAAATGGCTTTACAAGAAAAGGAGAAGAGTGGATAGGAAAGGTTAAAACCTTTAGGTCAAGATGGCGGCAAAAGTTTTTCTCAAAAAGAAAGGGATCTACTATGAGGAAAATATTTGCCAGTAGCCATGCTTGAATCTATTTGGATACTCTTGTCCATTGCCTCTTATTTCACAATGACTTTAGGCAAATGGACGTCAAGATAGCCTTCTTTAAATGGGCAACTTGACAAGGACATCTATATGACGTAGCCAGACAGATTTATAGCTAAAGGACCAAGGGGATATGGTATAAATATGCAAAGGTTCATTTATGGACTTAAGCGGGCATCACAATCATGGAACATCAGGCTTGATAATCCATGTGTGTACAAGAAGTGTCATGTAGTAATATTCTTGGTGCTATAGGTTGATAACATCCTATTCATTGGAAACAATGTGAGGACATTACCAAAGGTAAGAATCTGGTTGTTTTAATCAATGTGATATAAAAGAACTTGGGAGAAGCAGGCTATATCCTAGTGATCAAGCTCTTGCTAGATCACAAAAATAGGATGATAGGCTTATCTCAAACTACAAACGTAAATGAGGTCTCAACAAGATAGCATACTAAGCTCCAAGAAAAGGTTGCTACCCTTTAGGCATGGAGTTGTTCTTAGTAAGGAGTAGTGTCCTACGACACCTCAAGAGAAAGAGTATATGAGGGTTGTTCCTTATGCTTTGGTTGTAAGAAACCTCATGTATGGTATACTATGCATTGGACCTAACATATGCTTTGTAGTTAGCATGGTCAGCAGATATCAGTCAAACCCTGGACCACCATATTAGGTAACCATAAAGCATATACTCAAGTATCTTTGGAGAACGAGTGATTATATGCTTGTCTATCAATGTGAGGTTTTGACAGCTACTGGTTACATAGATTCTAAGTCTCAGTCAAATAGTGATTCCTGGAAGTCTACCTTGAGATATATTTTTTACCTGGATGGAGGAGCATCTTAGTGGGAGGATTGTTAAGCAATCTTGAATTACTAAACACCAATATGGAAGCCGAATAGGTTGCAGCCTGTAAGGCAGCAAAAGATTCAGTGTGGCTCAGGTAGTTCCTATTGGAACTTGGTGTCAAGGGATAGAGCAGTCTCCTGTCATGTTGTTTTATAACAACAGAGGAGCAGTTGTATAATCTAGGGAACCGATGTACCATACGAAAAAGGAAATCACAATAAGTGCAAATATCATCTCATTAGAGAGATAGCAGTTGTGGCTAAGATTTTAGCAGACCATTCATTAAAGACCTTGCATGAAGAGATTTTTTGAATCTCTGGGAATGGATGTCAAATGTATGCCCAATTAGAATTGAGTGCAAGTGGGAGATTGTTGGGGATTATGTCCTAAATCCCAATTATTTACATATTGACATTAAGAGTTTGTTATGAATAACTAATATTATTCACTGATTAAATATTTTGTTGCATATAGCATATAATCTTTGTATGATCTCTATTGATTATTCCATATATAAAGGGCCTGGAGAATATATTGAATATGGACTATGGGTGTGAGCAATGATCTTTGTCACACAAGGTCTTAGTCCGTAATCCTTGTATTTCTAAAAAGTTTTATAGTTTACAATCGACAATAGAACTAGGCATTCCATTAGCTAAGACTACTATACATTGACTGAAATGATTTACCTTAGTTAGGCGAAAAGGATTCTTCGGGTTGATGTAGTAGGTGTATAAGGTAGTATACATTGAATAGACCGAGAGTTGTCTTTCCATAAAAGTACTGTCATTGGGAAAGACACAAAACTCTCAGACTACTTATGAACAATAACTCTAAATCCTGAGGGGAAGCGGACTCAGATGTGTAAGTGTTGGTCACTTTGATGCATTAGGGAGTGAGATTTTAAACGTTGGACAACATCTCTATGCATGGGTGATCACATGAAACATTATGAGGGAAGCTTTGCTCAATAGGGAATCCAAGTCCTTTTAGGATCATATAAAAGGATAAGAAATTTTCCCATTGATGTGGATTTTACGGATCAATGATAAATTTATACCACTCGCAATAGAACGAATCCTTATAGGATAGGGCTATGTGGAGGGTGTCAAACCTCAAGGACTGTTTGTTGGTCGGATGCTTATTAAGTTTCCAGAATATACTCTAATCTAATTCAGAAAACGATATTTGGTTGGTTTTGATTTGAAAGCTAAATTAAGCATAAACAATTAATGAAATAAAAGAGAAGAAACATAGGGAAATGATTTCACCACAAACCTCATACCAATGGTAGATTATATTCATATGGGATTCTTACTATATGTGTGATATGATGCGCATAATGGGTGTCAACCGTATGACAACATCGACAAGAAAATACTTTAGTTAGAAGGTGATGATAACCCATCTTCGGTTGGCACGGATCGTCCACCTAAACACTAGTTGTGGTACGATCCGTCTTCCCTAGGTATGGCCTATAAAACCTTCTAATGAGCATACACATTATCAAGAAATGAGTATAACCCATCTTCGGTTGGTATGATCCGTCTACCTACGTTACACTAATCTAAGATGTAGTACGGATCATCTTCCCTAAGCATGGCCTATCTAACCTCTTGATTTTATGTCAAAACATATCATTGCATAGCTATCATCCCTATAATCACAGAAAATAGGCATGTTGATTTCATTCAAGACAATTAAACTTCTTATAGACAAGATAGAGTTTTTATCAAGAACAAGTATGAACATCGAATTGATTACAAAAGTTTTGTAAAACTCTAAGCTATGCAATCATCATACATATATTGAAAATCCCAAAATGAAGTAGAATCAAACCATGGATTTGGAAAGGGCTACATCAAACCCTATGAAAAATAAATTAGCTACTCATGGAGGATATGGAATTCTCTATTGCATTAGAGAAATCCATTCCTTGAATGTTGTGAGCTGCTGGCCAAAATTCCCCATAACCAAGTACCCTAATTTCGTGCTTGCTACTCAGAAAATCGACCCTTTGGATGAGAGGTTCAGCTCCTATTTGAATCCTTCATGCAATCCCTCAAAATCACAATCCAATCCCTTAGTTTAAGGGATTCAGTCTCCCCCAATCCCTCATTGCGAGGATATGGAGTCAAAACCACCATTTGAGGGATCTCAGAGGTGAATCCGTGCTTGACCCAATATTTAGGAACATTTCCCTCCCCAAATCAAGTGCAGATCTCAAATTGGATTCTAGTGCGACGAAGTTCGCTCGAGCTAAATGATGAGTTCGCTCGAGCCATGTGGGTGCCGCTTCGCTCGAGCTAAATGATGATGTCGCTCGAGCCAAGTTGATTATATTTCGCTCGAGCCAAATTATGATGTCGCTCGAGCCAAGTTTGAGTCCATCAGCATATTTTGAGGAAATCCGTGATGTAGAGTGCACATTCACCATAAGACCTGAAAGCACTAACTAACACAAAAACACGACAAAAAGTTATATTACAAAATGACTAACGTTTAACAAATGCGAGTTAAGGGACTTGAATGCATAACATTCAAGGCTTATCACCCCTTGACTAGGATATTTATCAGAATTATATAAGAATTTATTCTCAAGTCTCTGGCCGGAGCTTTTGGAATGGAGAATTCCAAATATATTAACTTGTGAAAGGAATATTCACAGTTGGGAGAATAAACAGGATATGATATCTGAGAATCAAGGATAAGGAGGTAGAGAATTTAGTGTGACAATATCACAGTCCTAATTCTGCTACAAAATAATTTCATGGTGGAATCAAACTCATACTACGTAAGTAAGTCAAAGGGAACGGTTGTTGATTTTTAATCAAGAATAAATTCTGGAGTGCAGTTGCAATTATTTTGTGGAATCAATTGTAATTAAGTAGCAATAGGGATGATCGGTGACTACTTGAGCCAGATTTATTTTTTCTTCCAGGTCCCTCACCAAACTATTGTAAATTAACCATGAATAGGCTTTTATTTATTTTATTAAGCAGGTTGTTTTATTTTAATAAAACATGGGCTTAGTAAGTAGGCAAGTTGTTTTAATTAAATAAAGACATGGGCTTAATAAACAGGTTGTCTTAATTAATTAAAACATGGGCCAGGAAAAACTGTACAAAAAGGCTTGGGATAAAACCCAAGCCCATCGTGGTGTAAGCGACACATAGGCTAGGGTTGAAACCCTAGCCCCATGCGTCAATCACTAAAGGAAAGGCGGCTAGGGTTTTCCAACCCTAGCCGCCACCTCCTTAAGTGATGGAGGCTAGGATTTCATCCTAGCCATCCATCCCTCTTCTCCTAGTCCCACATTGCTTATTTTAATAAGCCTCTCATAAGTTTTCAAATATAAATAAAGGTGCCTGTGGCTCTTGGAAAAACACACCAACACAGTTCTTTTAGTATTTACTAAGAATTGAAATTCTTGTGAGGAAGAGCAAGTTTGAGCCCACACTTTTGGTTATTTTTAGTCATTGGTAAGAAGATTTGAAGGTGTTCTTGGAGGTGTTCTTGGTGTTCTTGGAGCAGCTTGGAGTCTTTACTCATAAAGCCAAGGAGTGGCGCTAATCTTCAAGTAAGTAATTCTTTTTCTTGCAAGTTTAATTATACATAGCAATATTCTTCGCATGTTCTTCTTAGAGTAGATCTTGGCTAGGGAATAGTTTATTTTCCGCTGCGCTATATTTCTTTTGATATAATAGTATTCCCAACAGTTTGGACGGGCGAGTGCGAGCAGAGTTATTGTATGGGAGTTGAAGAAGCGGTTGGTAACTACAACATGCAAACCATGCATTCAAAATTAACAAGACAACAATTATTTCATCCCTTGTGTTTTAACTTTAAACTCTTGAATCAAAGATTCAAGTGTTTCCTTTTAAAACATATTTAACAAACTTGAAAACCTATTTTCTTTTTATCACAATATTTTATATACCTCCTATAACATGTTCCATAATCAAAGAAATTTATTTCATGATTACGCATCAAAAGAAAATATTACAAGTTTAAAAAGTTCCAAGAATTTTGAAATTCTAGAATTGGTGTACGTTTGAAAAACCTTGAAACTGCGTTTAGAAAAAATTCAAAACACTGATCCTATTTTCCAACGCGTCAACCAACCTCTTTACATGTGAAATCAATCGTCACATTAATTCTTAAGCACATACAAGTCATGCGAAAAAATTAAAACAAAACAGTTGCTGTTGGAAATTTGAAATTTCAGAAACTGTCGACGAATGAAAAACGAATTAGAAACCTGAATCCAATTTTTGCATTGCGTCAACCACAAATTTTCCATGCAGAAAATAATCTTCAATTAATTTTTTAAGTTGTTTTAAGCATGACAAAAATTCGTAATTGTAGCAACCTCTACTGTAAAATACAGCAACACTGTTTTGTATGGTAAATTATAAATAAAATACCAAATGTGCTCCTATTGATTTGAAACATTCCAGATCAGTTCTTTACATGTTAATGAACATGTTTAAGATTGATGAATGATCAATCAATTTCATTAGAGCCATTGGAACAAAAATCCAAACCAAAGATCAAGCATAGCCAAAATTATCATGCTAGAAAATAAAAAACTATGTTTCTTTGAAGTTCACTCTGATTCCAATTGTTGGGGATCAATTAATAAAAAAATCATACACATAGGAAAAACATAAAGCATATGATAGAAACATAATTCAAGAGAAATCATGGCCTTTGATATTTCTAGAGATAAAAGAAAAATAAGTTTGTAGTTACTTATATATTATGTGGGCCTCATTTAGACATTTAGAAATATTTGCATATGGTTTGGAAACCTTCTTCGTGTTTGTTGTTGATGATCTTCGAAGATTGATGAAGAATACCAAGAACCTTGAATCTTTAAGAACTATGAATTACCAAGAACTTGAAGGAGCTTCGAAGAACACAAAGAACAAAGTTCTTCAAACTTCAAATGTTCTTCTTGATGGCTGAATATGACTGTGAGGGTGGACTTACAACTAGAAGTATGAGAGTAAAAAACTCTCTAGAATATTTTCTAACACCCTTTAACAATTTTTCTTACAATTAGAATTGTTCCCTTGCAACTTGTTGTAGAACTTGTGTCTATTGCTTCTTATGAACCTCTGTTTATTGATTTAGGTTTACCTGAAGAAGGGGTGGAGAAAATTCTAGAATTCAATGACGATGTGTATTTGAAAAATAGAAAAAAAAAAAAAAACAATTCCCAAATAGGGATTTGTCAAACCACTAGGGTTTAACACCCTAGTGGCCATCAGCCATGGGGAGAGTATTATGTGGCCGGCTAGGCGGGTTTATCCCTAGCCCTTTTCTCCATTGGTCGTAGCTTAGGCCCCTTGTTTTTATCTCTTGGGCCCAATGCTCCTTACCCTTTGGATTAAGCCTAGGAATTAATTTCTTTAGCCCGAACTCTTCATACAAGGTTCTTAGAAATAAATTCTCTTTAGCCCATGTTTTTAATAAAATAAAACAAGCTTGAATATTAATTCTAAGCCCAATGTTTTATTTAAATAAAAACAACCTAAATAAATAAATCTTCAATTAAATAATTGAGGAACATATTTACCTTAGTCAATTTATATCTGCTCAAGAAGGGACCTAAATGAAAATAGAATTAGCTTCCTTAGTCCTTTGTGAAATTTTGTCACCTAATGACTCATCACACCTGACTAAAAATCACAGATGATTCCACTAAACAAATGTGTACACTCTAATTCATATTTTGATAAAATACAATTAATCCTTCGTGACATACTTATTAAATACATATTACCCCTCCATGGAACTTATTCTGTAGTTGAATCAAAGATGATTAACTGTCACTTTATTCACTACATCTTTCCCTTGAGTTACGGGATTCGAACTTTATATTTTATCCCATTGTACCCTGTGAGATACTTCTCACCCTTGTATATCTGTTTCGAGTAAATTTCACCAAAATCCACTAAGGCCTGAGATACAAGATAAAATATTATTATCAATCTTAAAACAAGGGGAATGTTGTAACGCCCCAGTTTTAGATCAATAAAACCGTTAGCAGAAACCTCCGGTTTCCACGTGACATTACTACCTCAGAGATCAGTCTCGCAGTGGATATATATTTTTTTTCTTTTAAAAACACTAGGGAACAACTAAATTACACAATAGAGTTGATTGAAATACCTCGTGAATTAAAATACGTTAGATGTTTTAATATTACAAACATGTGCATACCAGATGCACCAAATAAAAGATAGTTGCAGCATATGCAACAGATGACATACAATCGCAACATCACGCTGTTTAGATATATTACAACCATAATTAATAAAAATCAAAACACACAAAATACGAAGAGACATATTTACAGCAAAATAACGTCTCCTCCGGGATATAGTACATCCCTAAATAGAAGTGTCTAATAATCAACAAAACTGACGAAGGGGTCTTCGCCTTCGTTTCCTGCATCACAGTCTATGTAAACATGACATCATCATATTTACATAGGCAAACAAGTGAGTCTACTGCATCCCAATATAAACAGGTAATTGAATTATTGAACAAGCATATGACAGATATAATGAATGGGTTTTCATGCATTGTTGTGAAGGCTTTGTTCAGTCTTAATGCAGCATGAAATTACACTCCACTCATAATGGGCCAACCCCAGATTAACGAACGTTACACCTCCCCTACTTAGCAGATTGTTGATTTGCACTGGAACCGACATTCCAGTCTCTGTTCTTATTACCAGGTTTAGGGACAAGGCTCTTGCCAACTGGATCAGCCATCTCCCCCGCCACATCACCAGCTGGGACAAGACCTTTTTTGTTTGTCCACTGGATCAGCCATCTCCCCCGCCACTGACCAGCTAAATGTCACATCATTACCAATTCACAGAATATGTAGTTGTAATGTATGAGCAGTTTATAATACATGCATATGAATAAAACAATACTGAATATAAAAGAAAACAACGTCAGGCCAGTAAGTACATCCATACTTACCCTACTTTCGCAGAATAACAGTAATCCACCACTGCCTAGCAATATGGATACAAATTAACATACATCAGTGACCAATCAATAATAATTGGTCCGTCTTCAGGATCCTTGCTCTTAGCCTTTATTATTATTTATCACTTCATTTTCGTTACTTGATTTTATCCATACATATACTCCATATATACTATATATATATATATATATATATACAAGTCATATTTGTGAGTATTCTCACATATTGTCCATAATTTATTCAAAGCATTTAACTTATGAAATCCCACATAAGTGAGGACATGCCATAAGGATCCCGTTGACAATAATGTAAATCATGCAATATTGCACTCGAATACACCACCGAAGTAAGAGCATAATTCAATATGAGTATTTAAACAAACAAGAGGTAATATTGCATAAACGTCCCCACTATTAGTAAGGGCTTATTATGAGTTATATGTACAGTATTGAAAGAATCTCTCATAGCCAATTTTCACTCAACTTCATGCTTATACTGCCGAAGGGCAGGGCCACCATAACGTTTAGACATGAGATTGAGTGTTATCCACTATAAGATTAAAATAACAACCAACAAATAATATATAGATTGATTTTACAAGTCTTTAAAACCTTTTCCATTTTCCTTTAAAACAAGCACCGCTTGCTTCCACTTTTAGTTTTTGAGCATATAGGATCCTTAAATCAAACCAATGATAAATATACATCAAATATATATTAGATACATCAAATAATAGCAAAGGAAGCCATCAAAACCGATTAGCATCAAAAATCACATAAAAATACTCCATAGAGGCCGAATGGGTGTAGGATGAGTTCTTAGTGTTTTCTCATGATTCCAAAGCCCAAAGATCAATGAAAAAATGATACAAAATAGTTTTATAACCTTCATAAGTGGTCATGCACAGCCCATGCAAGCAGGTTGTGAAAAACCACAAAAATTCCCCAACACCTCTTTATTGAGCCAGTTTTGAAGCTAGTTGAGGAGGATGAAGCTTTCATACCTCAAATGGACTCCAAAATGACTTCTAAAGGTTGGGGTAGCTGCTGGACACCTCAATTAAGGTTTTGTATAAGTTCTGGACAGTTTGGAGAATATTTGCTCAAAAACCCCTAGGTGCCGTGAGAGGGTGTGAGTGAGATGAATGAAGAGATTTTTCTGTTTTGGGTGCAAGGCTGAGCGATTTTGGTGCTGGGTGATCATCTCGCATTTATAGGAGAAGCCAAGGCTTCTAGATAGTCAGCATACACATCCAAACCAGCCAAGCTTCCTTGGAAAGTTTAACTTTCATGCAAGTCACCAAAAATCTTCCAAAAGTCAAGATCACCTTATGACTTTTTTGGCTTTTTGTGCTTTCTTTCCAGCAGCCTCTCCCACTGCCAAGTGTCAATACCCTAGGCTCCCAAATCAGTGAAGAGCCGGCCCTACCAAGTGAATTTAGCAGTTTTAAGCTAAATTCGACAGTTGGAGGTTTTAAGGCTCGGTTTTTAGGCCATAAAGTCAACTGCCTCAGAATTGAATTATGATTTCACTAAACCGAAGTAAAAACCATTTATATACTAAATAGAGTCCATTTATGATATAAAATCAAAATGGTGAAACTCCATTTTAGAAATAAGGCCAGGTCAAAAGTGCCACGTAAGCGATGAATAGTCATCTTTATGGTGAAAAGGTCAACAGATTGACTTTTTGTCGAAAATCTACTATGTCGTAGAAGGTTTTGAGACAAGCATAACGGGCTTCAGTTTGAGTAAAACTGAGTTCGTTTGACCCTGTTTTTGATACTTATAAGATTGGTTGTTAGAAAACGATCATTTTCTAAAGAGATTCTAAAGAGTTTTGACTATAAATCTCTTAAACTTTATGAACGTCTCTAAAATCATTATCATAGCTAAATGATAATGTTTCCTCAACATATATCATTTAGTTTAATAATATGTTTAAGAGATTTGAATTCCTCGGGCGTCACAAATGTTCCCTATCTCTTTGTTTAAACAACAAAGGACTTGGATTCCTTCTTGAAGAGGGATTATCTACAATGCTACATGTTGATCACCCAATGCATAGAGGTGTTGACCAAAGATTGGTCTCACTCTTTAATACATTAAAGTGATGTCCACTTGACATTTGGTTCACAAACATCTCAGAATTAAGGGTAATAGTTATAATTTGTCGTACACATACATTTATTCTTTCTAATAGTTATTAGAAAGAACAATGACTCACGTGGTCTTGTTCAGTGTATAGCCATATGTACATGTATACCCATCTTGCTATCACATCATCATGTCAACTTGAAGTCTATTCCTGCTTCACTGGATCAAGATAGATCACCTAAGTTGACCATTATATAGTCTAGATGGAATGCCCAATTCCATTTATGAGTATGGACAAAACATCTTATAAGTTACAAGGATCCTTTGACTATGATATTCTGTGTGCTAAAATACTTTACTCACACCATAGTCAAATATAATGTAACTTAAAGACTTTTACATACATATATCAGGTAAATATTTAAAAAACATATATGCTATGTAAAACATTTAATAAATATGCCCAATGTTCAATAATTAAATTAGGGAATAATCAATTAATATTCATTACAACTAAAATAATCTTATGATCAATTAGAGTTTTAGACACTAGTTCCAACAAATACTGTAACCGGTGGTAACACTTAGTTAAAGTAAATTTTAATTGTTATACCAACCTTGCTAAACGTTGAAAATATTAGGTTGATAATTTGGATGCGAACCACATAAATGAATTTGGGGTTAAGCTAGTGTGGCATTCCAAAGGGCCAATGCAAACCGCCGTATCATTTAACTGATACGTTACTAATGGCATGTTGTTTCGAACAATTGAACATGATAATGGAAAGAGAACTCAAAACAGTGGAGTAAGTGTATCCACAGTAGACGTTCCTACCTATTACGGAAAGCTGACTAGGATCATTGAATTGCAATATTACGATGGAACTCGATATGTGTTATTCAAGTGTGATTAGATGGATATAAACTAAAAATAAAATTAAAAGAAAAAGGGCTACAAGGAGGACGAATTTGGAATCCGTCTTGTGAATTTCAATCTCCTAATACACATGGTGATCGACTCAATGATGATCCGTTTGTTTTATCTTCTCAAGTATCAAAAGTGTATTATGTTGAGGATGCAAGGCATCCAAATTGGGCAGTGGTTGTTAAGACAAAACCAAGACAAGTGTTCGACGTTGGCCAAGGGGAAGGGCATGACGATGATGTTGGGGGATATTGTGAGGATGAGCCTTTTAACCTAAGCATTAATCAGGACCCACTTGGTGTTTCGAATGATAATGTTGAGTGCGCTTGAAATGACGTAGAGGGCACCGAAGTGAATAATGCTGCTGAGTTTATGTAGAATAATAATATGCGATGCTTGCTAATTCTTTACGTATTTTGGTAAGCATAAATTGTAGTTATATTGTAACGCATTGGCATTTCCTTTAAAAGAAGTAGAGCGATTAGAGAGATTGCAGCGGATTTTTTTCTTTTAATACTATATGACCATTAAAAACATCAAAGCATTATGAATATACAATAACTCATGACACCACAAACTCACCTTTTTTAAAAGATACCAAGGTTCTATATCGTCATGAACCATAACACTAATTCGTAAAATGTTACAAAGACTATAACCTTAATACATGCTATGCCCTTTTTCTTTTACAGTATAAAAGTCACAAAACCAACTAATACATGTCTCAAACTAGAGAATCATATATCATAATTATTCCAAAAGCTTAAGTCTCCGACCTTTTACTTTTCTTCTTTGCTAACAATATGGACCCCTTGATCCTTTCTTGAACATTTACTTTCTTTTACTCTGTATACTGCACTTCCTGTAAATACAATGTGTAAATACATATTGCATTTACAGGTAGAAAATCGGTAAGTCTACGACTTAGTAAGTAAATAAATTAAACAGTGTGTGCATGTGAGTCATTTCTTATACTGTTAAAAATGTGGTTGCCTTTAATAATCGTTCTTTAATTAACATTTCTTATTTCTCAAATTTTTACTATAGCCCATTACTTTAAAATTTACCTTTAGAATAAAGCATCCATGAAGGGTTAACTTTAGACTATACTTGATATCTTTTAAAAATTGTTCCTTGCATCTTTTACTTTAAAATGTACTTTTAAAACATGAACTATATATATGTACTTTGAACTTTTAATCATTCCATTAACTTTAAAACTTTTTTTGTATAACTCTATCTCTTTATTCCATGAAAGTTAACCATAGACTATTTCATGAATAATCTCTTTTAAATTTTACAGTAAAACTTACTCCTTGATCATCCATGAATGATTAAACCATAAACTCTCTTTTTAACTTTTGCTGGAAAACTATTTCTCCTTTTGGCCTTTTTCGTACTGTTTCCTCTGTACAATGTAGGGTTGGCAAATGTCACATCCTGTGGCCACAAGAATGAGACTAATTATTTAGGAAACCTTCCTTGATCAATTGGATGGTTAACAACCCAAGGTGGCACGCTCAAGTAAAGGCCCCTACTGATAGCACACTCAGTGATGGTTAACTTTAGACCACCCCCTAAGCACCCCACCTGCTATCCTCTATCTCTTTACATGGTACCGGTAGAACTTTTGCCGTAAGATGCAACTCTTCAACTTTTACATCACTTTAACTTTTACAATGACAACATTACATAAAATAACTGTACACCTTTTTGTAGTATATACATGAAAATCTTATTTATGAAACTTAAGAAAATCATCTTTATAACCGAAATAAAAATGATTAACATTGCTCTTTAAGCCATTATTGCTTACGATATATTCGACATCTTATTTATAACATTTCCAATAATAAAATTCTCTCCCAATAATAACCTTATTCTTTACAAAGTTTACTTTATCAAAAAATGACTTTTTTTTATTTATCTATAGTATAGACTTCACTGCACACATAGTAAAAGTGATACTCATTTATAAACTTCTTTACAAAATAATTCGTCTTTTTTCTGAAAAAGTTTCCTTTCTTTTAGACTGTTTAATCTTTAACTTACTTACCTGCCGTCACATGCTTTTGTAGTTAACTCCGCATCCGAATACAAAATTCCCTACAAGGAAAGTAAAGATTTTCTTAATAACATTCAAAAACCCCAATCCATAACTCATGTCTTTATATACTTACCTTAATCTCTATAAATTTATTTTTATAGAGCAAACTATCCCTTTTTCATTTTTAAGCTTAATTCCAATAACGATTCATCCAAAACAACAACAATTCAGATATCTAAAGCAAATTCACCAACAAAATCAACTCATATATGGCCAGCCCAGAAAATAAACCACAAATTTTATCTTTAATCTAAATCTTAAACCAACCCAAATTCTCTATTCAAATAACAGAACCAGAAACCCATCTTATTCAATACCCACAACCATTACAATCGATATGCCTTCAAAATTTTCATTCCAACACCAACAGAATCATTGATGAAGAATACTCATATATTTATAAAGAACTTTCACCGATTGAACCACGAGCAAACACAACAACAAAATTCAAACTTCTACTTCTTTCTTTCTTTAAAAAATTCCAATACAAACCCAATCCTCAAACTTGTTTAATTCTTTCCCAATCAACCATAAATCATTTAAAAACATCATTGTAATTCAATACCCAAATCAATTAACCAACTAATTTCAACCACCAAGATACCCATAAAATCATCAAGGAAAACACCCAATCAACTAATTTAATTGCAGAAAAATCAAGCCTTAACTAATGTGCATCTCAAGAATTTTAAAGAAAATCCAAAACTCACCTTGCCCAATCTTCCTTCTTGGCCGTGAGTTCCTTGGAGCCTCTCCTTTTTCCATGGCCAGCACCTCCAACCCGGTCTTCTCTCTCTCTCTCTCTCTCTCTCTCTCTCTCTCTCTCTCTCTTTCCATAAGTAGCAAGTGTTGTACTGTTACAAACAATTTTTAGCCATTGTTTATTAAAATCATGGTTTTACCATTTGACATTTAAGACATGATCGTGAGTTTTATGGAAAAAATTCAGCTTACATTTTTTCTTCCCGTTAGTCATCAAAATGCTATACTATTCTTTTTTGTTACCGTTTGGTATTAACATGTCTTCATGAGGTTTAATGGAGTGCAAGATTTTTTTTTTACGTTGACGACCATTGGTCATAAACCTATTTTATGGTTTTTTTTTTTTAAGTCTTCAATTGTAACGATCGTTTGGTCATTTTTTTTTTATTTATGACTTTTTTGGAGAACCATCAGTAGCACACGTTATATATAGATCATGTCACCAAAAGAAATTGGACAATATATCATTTTCTTTAGTTCAAAAAAGCTTTGATACATTTGCTACAGACTTTTGGTTCTCGTGCAATTTTTTAGCATTCGTTCTTGCCCCCGCCAACAACTATTTTTGCTATTGTATTCATCACCCATTTTGATCAAAAAAATGTTGTTCATTTGACCTTCGTATTTGGAAGTGCGTCTTTAATGAAGGTAGATGCTATATAGTCTAATCCTGGGAGGTTGTGTGTCAAGCGATTTAATCGCACTGTGTTAAATACTCCGGGAGGCACGAAATCAACCTTTAATGACAATGCTTTTGCGTGATTCTATAGTATTGTGAAATCTTTCTTTACTCTATTTTTATTGCAATATTCTATTTATCTTATTGTTAACTATTCATTTTTCGGATTTGTATTATTTAGTGTTAATAAGAATTTTTGCACCATCCAAATTACTTTACAACAACAAGAACAGAGGAAATTCCCCTGTTGCTTTGCTGAAGAGGGGAGCCGAAGCTCCCCTTTTATAAGCTTGGGGACCGCTTGGTCCCCAAGTATCTGACGTGAAAAGCATTTACGCTTCTCATTGTTGAGAATAAACATGCAAATCAAATAATTGCGCAGCGGAAAATAAATCTATTCTCTAATCAAGATCTACTTTATAAAGAACATGCAAAGAACATAGCTATTAATAATTAAACTAGCAAGAACATAAAATTACTTACTTGCTAACTAGGGCCACGCCTTGGCTATATGAGCGATGAATCCTTGCTTCGATGAACACCTCAAGAACTCCTCTAGATCTTCTCACCAATGATTAGAAATAACCAAGAGTGTGGGCTCTTTCTAGCTCTTCAAAACTTTAACTTAGTTCTTCGAAAATTAATTTAAGGAAAACTTACAATTCTTAGCAAAGGCTAAAAAAACTGTGTTGGAGTTATTTTGGCTGAGTTACAGGGTCCTCTATTTATATCCTTGAAAAGAGTATCAGACGAATAAGAAAAGTAATGTAGGACTATAGGTAGTGGGGTGGACGGCAAGGGCTGCAAAACCCTAGCCTCCATCCCACTTAAGGATGACACATAGGCCAAGGAAGTTTTATCCCAAGCCCACCTCTCCCACTTATTTCTTTCTCTGTACAGTTTTTCCTTCGGGCCCATATTTTAATAAATTAAAACAACCTGCTTATTATAAAATAAACCCATGTTTTAATAAATAAAATAACATGTCCAATAAATAACTAATAGGTCTGTCCATGGTTAATTTACAATAGCTTGGTGAGGGACCTAAAGAGAAAAATATTTTCGACTCAAATAGTCTCTAACTATCCAAGTCACTATTTAATTGCAATTAATACCACTACATAATTGTAACTGCACTCCGGAAAATATTTTTAATTAAATCAACAAAATTCTCTTTGACTTTTATTACAAGTGCGATTCTTCCATAAAGTCATCTGTAGATGAATTAGGACTGTGATACTGTCACACTATATTCTCTACCTCTTAATCCTTGTGTACCGAATTTATATTCTCTTATTATTCTCTCTCCTGTGAGCACCAACTCATTAGGTATTTATATTTTGGAGTTAACCTTACCAAAATGCTTTGATTAAAGACTAAAGAATAATACTAAATAAAATCATATTCAAGGGGAGGCTTCTTGTCCTTTTTTCTACTAAAAGGATTTGGATTCCCTATTGAGCAAAATTTTTCTCACGATGCTACATGTGATCACCCAACACAAAGATAATGTTCACCCACGTTTAAGACCTCAATCTACAATGTATCAAAGTGAAGACACTTAACATCTGAGTTCGCTTTCTCTCAGGATTTAGAATCACAAATATAAATAGTCTGAGAGTTATTGTCTTTTCCTAGGAACATTATTTTTATGGAAAGCCAACATTCGGTCCGTTCAATATATACCACCCTATACACCTACACATCAACCCGAAGTATCATTTTCGCCTAATTAAGGTAAATCATACAATTGATGCATAATAGTCTTATTAATGAAATGTCTAGTTCTATCATGACTGCGAACAAATGACTTTCAGAATACAAGGCTTATGGTTTTAGACATTGTGTGACAAAAACCTTACTCACACCCATACATCATATTCAATGCATTCTCTGGACCTTTCGTATGGGGACAATCATAAGAGATCATACAAAAGACTATATGCAATATTCTCAAATATATATTCAATAAATAACAATCATTTATTTATTACAAACCACAAAGTCAACATATTACAAGTTGGGATTTAGGGCACAATCCCCAACACTCATGTCAAAATGAAAGCTTCATTCATGAAGCTTTTTTTTTAAAAAAAAAAAAAAAAAAAAACTCCTCTAATTCTTTAGAATTCTCCTTCAAAAATCATCTATCAACTATTCTAATAGATCTTCACAATTAAACTAAAAATCTTAAATCCTTGAAATTGAAGCAAAGACCATTTTATTTACTCAATGTAATGTCATCATAACCTTTGCTCCTCAAACAGGTCACAAGTCCCACTTTTTCATCCATAAATTATTAGTCTGACTTCCAATAATTCTATAATTTAGAGAATATTTTGTTAAAATTTCATAAATCCTTCTTATCCTCAAAATTAAAATGACCTTAACTCTATGAGATAAAAATTGGGGTATTACATAAATATGGTTCTAATGTTTTAAACGATTGTATATGTTCTCTCTATTATACCATGTAACAACGTTGTTTTAAGATGTAGGAAGACATGGCCCCCAATAAAAGATCAAGGTTCCAGCTTTTGTCAAGGATAGAGAAAGAACCATTACCATCTGTGCAACCATCTGTGGACACTGACGATGACAAGACATAGGATCCAAATGCTGCTTCTCCATGCAGTTTCAGTCAGCCTGATGATACTCCACCTGGACCTCACAGTGCCCCACAAAATTTGGCCGACTTACTTGGTACATCTACCTCCATCCCCACCCGATTGGGTGTGGACACCCGGAGCTTCGACCTCCACCCCCTGTCCAAAGGAAGACAATGGCCCATCGGAGATATCACCTTCTACTAGTGATGTACATGCACATCCATCCTTGTCCACCCATGGTGTAGACACATAGGGGACACAAAGTAACACAGATGCGCCGCAATCACAACAATTAGGCCCTCATCACGTGAAAACTATTGGTATGTTTAGAATATATATGTTAGTAAAAACACTGGTTGTTATGTTGTAAGAATGTATGTTATATTTGACGATTGAACTCAAGTCTAACATCTTTTTTTTTCAAATACAGATAGGGAGGGTGTAATAAAAGTCACTTAAGTGCCAAAACCGTCTTTATATTTGGCGGCTAGGAAAAGATGAAAGGGTCATGATTGAATTTAATAAGACATTTCAGCTAGTAGGTCTGAGTAGTGTGAAATTACGAAGAATTGCCGGGATGATAATTAGAAGTGGACACTTTGCATGCTTGGATGTAAAGGATTGGAGGACTGTGGATCCACAGAACAAAGAAGATATTTGGGCTATTTTGATGGTAAGTATTATTGTTTTATTAGTCATGCATGTATAATATACGTTTAATTTGTGATATATGTTGCACTTGAACAGTTATATTTTATGATATGTGATTCCAAATTTTTTGTAGAACAAATTCTATGTGGAGACCGATTAGCAGCCAGTGAAATTAAAAGGGTAGCGTTCCAGGACCTGGGAAGAAAAAGGAAGGATTTCAAATACGAAATCAAGCAATCACTAAAGTTGAAGAAAGGTGAAACACCAGATCAATTCATTTAATCGATGTCAAACACCAACCTAATTCCCCCAGAAACACTAGAAGTTCTGGTTGAAAAATGGTTCACGGAAGATGATATGGTAATTAACACATGTCTATTAGCATATTTAATATCTACAAGCATTGCTATATCACTATGTTACAATTAATACATGTGTAGAAAAGGGCGGAAAAAAATAAGAAAAGTCGTGGTAAGCAGAAATTTCGACACTCCTCTCAGTCGAAGAGCTTCATCTGTCTTGCTAAAGAAATGGTACGTGTTTCTAATAAGTTATTTCTTGATACATTTATTGTCTTTATATGGTATTGTTTGAATGTGTAGGAAACGATGTCTGAGTACCTTAATAGAAGCGAATTATTTATGGTTACTCATGTAAAGAAGGATGGCACCCTGTCAACGATGCCGCTGCGGCAAAAATGGTAAGTGCATGCATTTTAGTGGTGTATATTAGCTTATGTTTAAGTGGATATGTGACGACCCGATTCATAATTACACTGTAGCTATTTTTTTTTTTTGAAAACATACGGTAATTATGAACCAGATCAATCGCCACAGGGTGATAGAAACACCTGTCATACATGTATCTCATGACGTATCATGAGATTTACATCTATTACATCAGAGTCACATATCACATTATATACAAACTGAACGGAAGCATTTATATACCAAGGGAGTAATCAATACACATAGAGCTGACAACATAATTCTAATGATTAAAAGTTTACACTGTGACATATACAAAAGAATGGCTATACACTGATGTCACAGGCGACACAAGCCATATATACAAAATACAGTTGTGAATACATTACCACAACAAGAAAAGAATAGACTAACTAAAGAGTCTATACAAAATACATATCTCCCACGACGTTAGTCGTAATTGTCGAGGTAGTAGGCTGTGGGATCATCCTCTAAACTTTCAGTACCTGTACCAATATCTATGTAACCATAGAGAGCATCCATGATTACATAGGCGGAAAGAAAAATGAGTGAGTCAACAGTCTCAATGAATAAAAATCCATCGAGTTTTTGTAAAGAACCGAAGTGTTAGTTACATGAGTTTACAATAACAGCTACGAAAGGTATGACATTTATTTTGAAACATAAGCAGCTGATGAAGTAAACACATGTAGTCATAAAACATCTAAAATATAATAATAGCTGAGTACATATATGTACTGATATGAACCCGCAGGAATAGAAATCCGTTGAACCCACNCGCAAGATGGCTCGAGCTAAATAGGGATATGGCTCGAGCCAAGTGATGGCTCGAGCTAAACATGGATATGGCTCGAGCTAAGTGATGGCTCTAGCCAAATGCAGATATGGCTCTAGCCAAGTGATGGCTCTAGCCAAATATGGATATGGCTCTAGCCAAATTCTTCAGCTTTTCTCCAACATCTTTTCTAAGCCCGAAACTTGATGGAATTGAGTGCTTTTCTTCCAAAACCTACAAAATAAGGGAAAAACACAAAAACAACACAAAACATCATATTATAATGAAACTAAGAGATTAACATATGTGAATTAAGGGGCTTGAATGTGTAACATTCAGCACTTATCACATATTTAGACAAGTCATCTATAAAAGTGATAAAATATCTTTTACCTCCTAATATGAACCTGCAGGAAGAGAAATCCGTTGAACCCACAATCAATTTGAAAACTCACCCAAGAAAGCCAAACTCAAGTCTATAGATGGAGAATTTAGACCTGTTGAGAACTCGTCTCAAGAACCTAGACTATATTAAAATCTAGACCCGTTGAAATTCCATCCCAAGAACCCAAATTACGAGGAAGAACCCCACAAAGGTTGTGATTTACCTTTGATAAGTTCAAGAATTCAATCAAGAACAAGAGGAGTAAACTCAACTCACAATGAAAATTCAAATAATGTCTAGCCTCTTAAGTGGCGGCTATGAGATGTTTAAATACTCCCCACAAAAATAACCCTAGGCCAAAATAAGGCCCCTTTCCCAAAATACTCTCAAGTGGATACAATTAAAGTTTTTTTGAAACCCTAATTAATAAAACATAAGAAATATATGGGCCAAACATCCTCAAGCCCATTTATTCTAAACTAATAAAATAAAGCCTTTAATAACAATAGGCTCTATCTTAAGTCAAGTCTTCCACAGCTTGGATCAAGTGGATCAAGACTGGTTCTTCTTCTTTCAAGCCCATCTTGAGTGTTGGGCTCTTGCTAGTTTCATCCCAAGTGGATTGCACTAATCCTTGCATTGCTTTCCTGATCTTCTTGGCTCTTGGTCNGCCTTTAATAACAATAGGCTCTATCTTAAGTCAAGTCTTCCACAGCTTGGATCAAGTGGATCAAGACTGGTTCTTCTTCTTTCAAGCCCATCTTGAGTGTTGGGCTCTTGCTAGTTTCATCCCAAGTGGATTGCACTAATCCTTGCATTGCTTTCCTGATCTTCTTGGCTCTTGGTCTTGTAATTGGCCCATTTGGAACTTGTAAAGGATCTTTAAGAGTAGGCCCACCTTGGTTCCCATCATTCCCCCTCTCCTCAAAAGGATTCGACCTCGAATCTTCACCTACATCAAAGGGAGAAAGATCAGAAACATTGAAGGTAGCAGAAACATTATACTCACCTAGAAGATCCACTTTATATGCATTGTCATTAATTTTCTCAAGAATTTGGAAAGGTCGATCTCCTCGGGGATGCAACTTAGTCCTCCTACGAGCCAGGAATCTTTCTTTGTGCATATGAAACCAAACCCAATCTCCTGGTTCAAAGATGACATGCATTCGCCCTTTATTGGCTTGGAAAGCAACCCTTTCATTCTTGTGGGCAATTTGAAGCTGTACCCTCTCATGAAGTGACTTCACCAACTCCGCCTTCTTTTGGCCATCCAAGCTACTCCTGCCATCAACAGGTAAAGGCATCAAATCTAACGGAGTAAGCGAATTAAATCCATAAACAATTTCAAAAGGAGAATATGAAGTAGTAGTATGCATGGTCATATTATATGCAAACTCTATAAATGGCAAACAATCCTCCAAAGTTTTTAAATTCTTATGAACAGCAGTGTGTAAAAGCTGAGTTAAAGTCCTATTAACTACTTTAGTTTGACCATCAGTCTGCGGATGACAAGTAGTGAAAAATAAGAGCTTAGTACCCAATTTCCCTCACAACACCTTCCAAAAGTAGCTAAGGAATTTAACGTCCCTATCAGAAACAATACTCCTGGGCACACCATGGAGTCGCACTATCTCCCTGAAAAACAAGTCAGCTATGCTTGTGGCATCATCTGTTTTATGGCATAGAATGAAATGTGCCATCTTACTAAATCTATCCACAACCACAAAAATAGAATCGCTACCCCTTTTTGTCCTAGGCAACCCTAAAACAAAGTCCATAGATATGTCGACCCATGGCTCACTAGGGTTGAGTAAGGGTGTATACAACCCATGTGGCAAAACTTTAGATTTGGCCTTTCTACATGTAATGCACCTGCCACAAATGAGATTGACATCTCGCTTCATCTTAGGCCAAAAGAAATGCTCATGCAAAATAGCTAAAGTTTTCTTGACACCAAAGTGTCCCATTAATCCCCCACCATGTGCCTCACGCACCAATAACTCACGCATAGAACAATTTGGTACACAAAGTTTGCTTTCTTTAAACAAGTAACCATCATGCTTGTAAAACTTACCAAATGCCGCCTTATCACATGCCATGTACACATTAGAAAAGTTAGCGTCATCAGCATACAGGTCTTTCACATATTCAAACCCAAGCATTTTAGCACTCATAGAAGTAAGAAGTACATACCTTCGGGATAAAGCATCAGCAACAATGTTCTTCTTACCTTGCTTGTAACGGATGACATATGGAAATGTCTCAATGTATTCCATCCAACGAGCATGCCTTTTATTCAACTTACCTTGTCCCTTAAAATGCTTCAATGATTCATGATTGGTGTGGATCACAAATTCCCTAGGCCATAGGTAGTGCTACCAAGTCTCTAATGCACGAACAAGAGCATAAAGCTCTTTGTCATAAATAGGGTACTTTTGTAAGGCCCCACTTAGTTTCTCACTGAAGAAGGCTATGGGCTGCCCATCCTGCATCAAAACTACTCCAATCCCTAAACCTGAGGCATCACATTCAATCTCAAAAGCTTTGTTAAAATTAGGTAATGCTAGCATAGGTGCAGAGCACAACCGTTCTTTAATGGTGGCAAAAGCATTCTCTTGATTAGCCCCCCAATGAAACCCAACATTCTTTTTAATGACTTCAGTGAGTGGTGCGGCAATGGTGCTAAAGTCTTTAACAAAATGCTGATAAAAGCTAGCTAAGCCGTGAAAGCTTCTTACCTTAGTGATGCTTTTTGGTGTGGGCCATTCCTTGATGGCTTTGAATTTCTCGTCATCCACTTCAATACCTTTTGTACGAACAACATAACCAAGAAAAACAACTCTTTCCATGCAAAAGGTACATTTCTTGAAATTAGCATACAACTTTTCACATCTCAACACATCAAACACATATCTCAAATGCTCAATATGTTCATTTAAGTCCTTGTTGTACACTAGGATATCATCAAAATACACAACCACAAACTTGCCAATGAACGCGCGTAGGACATGGTTCATCAATCTCATGAAAGTACTGGGCGCATTGGTAAGTCCAAATGGCATAACCAACCATTCATAAAGCTCATACTTAGTCTTAAAAGCAGTTTTCCATTCATCACCCTCTTTCATTCTAATCTGATGGTACCCACTTTTAAGATCAATTTTACTGAAAATACATGAGCCATGCAATTCATCAATCATATCATCTAATCTAGGAATGAGATGATGATACTTTACCGTGATATTGTTGACCGCCTTACAATCAATGCACATCCTCCACGTCCCTACCTTCTTTGGCACGAGTAGCACCGGTACTACACATGGGCTCATGCTCTCCCTCAAGTACCCCTTGCTCATCAAATCCTCAACTTACCTCTGAAGCTCTTTTGTCTCCTCCAGATTACTCCTATAGGCTGGTCGGTTTGGAATAGTAGCTCCGGGTACAAAATCAATTTGGTGCTCAATGCCTATAATGGTGGCAACTCATTAGGTATCTCCTCTGGGAATACGTTCTCAAACTCCTGCAACAAAGAAACAGCCAAACTAGGAAGAGACTGGTTAGTTTCATCAAGATTAAGATAAGACTCTTTATAGACAAGAAAAATCATAGGGCGATCTGCGAAGAAAGCCCTCTTAACCTCACTCTCTCTTACATAGAAACTCACTTTTATCTTCCTTTTCTCTCTGCAGACTCTCTTTCTTTTTTCTCTCGTGACTCCACTCTTTTTTCTTTACTCTCAGCCACCTCTCTACTTTATTTCACTTTTTCTGTTTTGCTCATTTTCACTCTCACTCTTTCTTTTTTGCTCAATCTCCTTTGCACTCTTGCTTTTTTAATCACTCTCATTTTCACTCTTTCTTTTTTGAGCAACCTCACTTTTTAGTTTCAGTTGGTCCTTATTGACTTGGCTTGGAGTTAAAGGAGCAAGCTTGATTGTTTTGCCCTACTTTACAAAGTTGTACATGTTCTTGAACCCATCATATGTCACCCTCCTATCATACTGTCACGGCCTCCCCAACAAAATATGGCCAGTATGCATAGGCACAACATCACAAAGTACCTCATCTTGATACTTCCCAATTGAAAAAGTAACTAACAGTTGTCTATCCACCCTAACCTCTCCACAATCATTCAACCCTTGCAATTTGTATGGTCGAGACTGTTTTAAGCTAGGTAAATTCAATTTCTCAACCAAAGTAGTGCTAGCCACATTAGTACAACTCCCCCCATCAATGATCATACTACATACCTTTCTGTTGACGTGGCATCTAGTATGGAAAATGTTATCTCTCTGTTGCTTTGTATCATCCACCTTAATGTGTGTATTGAGAGCACGCTTGGCAACAAGAGACTCACCGGTCACGGCGTATACCACTCCATCATCATCACTATCATCAACCAACTCAGTCACCCCATCACTATCAGCTTCATTCTCAGTCATTACCTCCTCATTGTCACGCATAATCATCACTCGCCTATTTGGACATTGAGAAGCGATGTGCCCTGAACCGAAACACTTAAAGCATTTAATATCTTTATTTCCTGAAGGTTGAGATTCTACCTTAGGTCTGCTGCTAGATCCCTCATATTTGCTATTAGGTGGTTCAGTCTTCCTCTTTGCTTTCGCTGGATCAATTCTATCCCACTTTGATTTCCAAGTAGTGCTTGAAATGGAAGTGTACCTTGTTGTCCCTTTTCTCTTAAACTGCCTTTACACCTTTATAGCCATGTGCACCATGTCCCCTATCTCCACATAATGCTGCAATTCAACTACATTGCCTATGTCTCTATTCAAACCACTCAAAAATCTAGACATGGTGGCCTCCCGGTCCTCCTCTACATTAGCCCGAATCATCGCCACCTCCATCTCCTTATAGTAATCCTCCACACTCCTAGACCCCTGTGTAAGATTTTGGAGCTTTTGGTAAAGGTCCCTATAGTAGTGGCTAGGTACAAATCTCCACCTCATGAGAGCTTTCAACTCTCCTCATGTCTCGACAGGCCTCTCATAATTTCTCCTCCTATTGGTCACTAATTGATCCCACCAAATAAGAGCATAATCAGTGAACTCAATTACCGCCAACTTCACTTTCTTCTCCTCAGAGTAATTATGACAATCAAATACCAACTCTATTTTTTTCTCATACTATAGGTAAACCTCAGGGTCAGTTCTACCTTGGAAAGATGGTATTTTCATTTTGATGCGCCCTAAGTCTCTATCGATACCATCCCGACCCCTTAGGTTCCTTTCAAATCCTCTTTCATGCCTAACTCCTCTATGTCTACCCGACCCAATTTTAGATGTTAGGTCTTCCTAAACCTCATCATCTCTTTCATTCTCATATGCATTTTCAACCCTAGGCTCACGTCGCCTCCTATTTCTCCCACCTTGCAAATTTCTAATCGCTGCTTCTTGTTGATCCATCCTATCCCTCACTTCCCCCATCACCAAGTTCAACCACTCAAATTGTTGTTGCATGGCCTGTAACACAAAGAATGAGTTATCGGCCACCCCTTCCGGTGATGAGCCACTACGGCGAGACATTGTAATGTGCTGCAAAAAAAATTGCTAGCGGAAAAAGAAAAGATCTCATACGTTCCCTTACATGTTTACACTCAAATGATGGCACTCCACTTGTGTTTCACTCTAAATAGGCTTTTTTTTTTTTCGATAATAATCTCACACACTCTTGCCTTTTACCTCAAGAGTTTTCCCACGCAAGTTCTTTAAGAACTAATTGAACTCAATCAAGACAAAGCAACCTTGTTTAATCCCAACTAGCAATTAGGTTCAAGAAACAAGAACAAGAGAAACACGGAAAGAATGAAACGACACAAGAATCATGAAAATTATATGAATGGAAAAGTAACTATAACACAAGATACAAAACTATAATGAAGGATGCACAGCTCTTTTGATGTTAAGGCTCACAAAATTTTTTCGGATTTTCTATACTTCACTTTTTTTTTTTTCAGACGATTTTTTTTTCGTCTTTTTTTTTTTTTCCTTTCTTTTCTTTTCTGTTTTTTTTTTTTTTCCTTTCTGTTTGTTTTTTTTCAACTAATTTGATCACAATAAAAAAAAAATTGCAATTAACAAAGCCCTAACAAAAAACTCAAAAACCCTAGAAGAATAAGTGATACGGCAGCCAAAAACCTTAGAAGAATAATGAATTTTCGGCAACCCCCCCCCTCCCCCTTTTTTTTTGTAACCCTAGAACAATGAGAACTAGGATCAAATATGCAAGAAAAAAAGAAAAAAAAAAAAAAAGATAGAATCACACCTGATTGGAAACTTAGCTCTGATACCAAATGATATGAACTCGCAGGAAGAAAAATCCGTTGAACTCACAATCAATTTGAAAACTCACCCAAGAAAGCCAAACTCAAGTCTATGGATGGAGAATTTAGACCCGTTGAGAATTCATCTCAAGAACATAGATTATATTAAAATCTAGACCCGTTGAAATCTCGTCCCAAGAACCCAAATTACGAGGAAGAACGTCACAAAGGTTGTGATTTACCTTTGATAAGTTCAAGAGTTCAATCAAGAACAAGAGGATTAAACTCAACTCACAATTAAAATTCAAATAATGTCTAGCCTCTTAAAAGTGGCGGCTATGAGATGTTTAAATACTCTCCACAAAAATAACCCTAGGCCAAAATAAGGCCCCTTTTCCAAAATACTCTCAAGTGGATACAATTAAAGTTCTTTTGAAACCCTAATTAATAAAACATAAGAAATATATAGGCCAAACATCCTCAAGCCCATTTATTCTAAACTAATAAAATAAAGCCTTTAATAACAATAGGCTCTATCTTAGTCAAGTCTTCCACAGCTTGGATGAAGTGGATCAAGACTGGTTCTTCTTCTTTCAAGCCCATCTTGAGTGTTGGGCTCTTGCTAGTTTCATCCCAAGTGGATTGCACTAATCCTTGCATTGCTTCCCTGATCTTCTTGGCTCTTGGTCTTGTAATTGGCCCATTTGGAACTTGTAAAGGATCTTTAAGAGTAGGCCCACCTTGGTTCCCATCACCTCCTCTTGTAATTTTACAACTTAAATCACATACATCAGAATGAATCAATTCAAGTAAATTTGAAGAAGATCTATTAATATCAGGAAAAGGTTTTCTAGTCAATTTTGTTTTAACACAAGTTTCACATTTATTTCTATCATCATGCAAATTAGAAGGCATCAAGCCTAATTTAACCATACGATTAACAGAATCATAATTCACATGACCTAATCTAGCATGCCATAATGAAAAAGAGTCAACAATATAAACAAAAGCATTCTCCTTTATTAAATTCAGAATAAACATCCCATTCTCAGCGTATCCTTTGCCCACAAACATGCTGTTGGGACAGTTTCCGAATCCAACTTCACGTGATCCTGCAAACAGAAAAAGATTAGACATAAGAGCTTGCTGGGGGTTGCCGGCGGGGGATAGCTCCGATGCCTAAGTTAGTTTTATATTAAAGAATTGATCTCTACTAGAAAGACTTAGAATATCTTATGAATTATGTTACTTACCTTTTCAACCAAACTTCTCTCCCCTTTTATATAGTGGCAGACCCCCTGAGGCTCATTTAATGAGCCTCTACCGTGGGGCCTTAAGTTCCCTTTTTTCTTATATGCCCATGCTAGCCAATAAAGATCCCTCCAGATGTCCTACATATACTGGTCCACGGCACATGGACCCTTATCTGCTTGTCAAATCAATCGCATCCCTGGAGCAGGTAGATCGTGAAAATACGCAGGGGCAAGAATCGAGATCGGCTGCCTTAAATGCGAGTCATAATGTACCTTGTCCTTTCTTCATCAAGGTTCACTATCCTTTTCAGCTAGAGGACCGAGCCTAAATCGATGCAGCCCTTAACGGAACAACCAAACCTTGTAACAAAGGTCGGCCACCATATAGACTCCGGCCCCCCACACGTGGACTGGACTAGTAAAGGGGATATGGGCCTAAGTACGATTTCTCGGCCCAATCCCCAACAGTTACCCCCCAAAATCTCTCGCGTCTTGCTCCAGGAATGATAGGGGGATTTTTTTTTCTTTTAACGGTCAGTATCTCGTCAGTTTGTTCTCTGGAATACTCTGGATGTCGCGCCTTCCTTTTAATTAGCTACACTTGCATTCTTCTCATCCACCCATTTGCCCTAGCGTATATAAGTACACTCGAGGAGAAGATTCTCCCTTATCTTCTTCGCAAAGAATCCCTATCCATCGTTGTAACCCCCTTAGCTTTTTTCACAACGACTGACCCTTCACCTTTCGCTTTCAACTCGACACTTCCCTTTCATATACAATGTCGAAATCTTCTAGGCTCGGTGCTTCGGGGGCTCCCTCCACTTGGCAATCCTCTCTAAAACCGAAGGATGCCACGAGATTGAGGAAAACTTACGAAATTCCTAACGGAGTGAATATTCGGATTCCTAGACCTGATGAAGGGATTCACGGGAATGTTTTGGAGAATGAAGTGTGTATTTTTGAGCGGACCCTCATGGCCGGGCTCCATCTTCCTTTTTCCCAGGTGGCTCGTGAAATACTGCACATCTTAGGGATGGCTCCCACTCAATTGAAGCCCGGCGCGTGGCGGAACGTGATTGCCTGTTGTGTAGTGTGGCCAATGGATCTAGGGGAAGGTGTGCAGCTTTTTGCGCCAGAATTTTTGAATTCATTCGTCCCAGTTAGGTATGGCCACACCTGGACCTTGCAGGGTCGAGATAAGAAGTTCTTTTCCTCTCCGAGTACATGTACCAGTAACCCCCCTTTTGAAAAATCTTTCTTCTTTGTTTCGGGCTTAGGATGGGAGCTTCCCCCTATTCTGTGGGATCGCCTACCCGAAGCTCGGGTTCCTCGCCATTGGGGAGACCTAAAATCAAAGAAGTTTCCAAAACCGAGGTTGACAGTAGCCTAGCAGGATAGGCTCGAGCGCATGCATAGATTACCTGGTCTTCGCAAAGTCTGGAGGCGGAAGGAGAGGAATCGAATTTGGGATTCTTGCTTCGCCCCGCCCTTTTACATAAGCACTTGGGCTTCTCTGAGCATAGGTGTGCCGGAATGGCTAGGATTCCGGACGTGCTTTTTGGTCCAAAGAAGAAAGGAAAGGTAGAAGGTTCGACCAGGCGGACGAGGTCTAAGGGACCGGACCCCGCACCTGTTAAGGAAGCCGAACCGTCCATCTCTTCTACCGAAGGATCGGTTTCCCTTTCTTTGTCTAGAGAAGAAGATTCGGCAGGAGGTCACGCCCCTCAGATCGTAGAAGGCCCAATCATCCTTGATGATAGCCCGGATGAAGATGAGGATGAAGTTCCTCTTGCGTTGAGAACTCGTGTCCCTAAGAGAAAAACTCCGGAACAATCGAAGGACACGGGCCCTTCTTCGTCCTTTAAGAGAAGGGAGGTGAAGAGCTTTGACTTCACAGAGTTTCTCAAGGAGAGCCCTCCAATGAGGAAAGCTCGGAATGTCAATCTTATCATCATGGGTGAGAGCTCGGGGCCTACAACTGAAGCGGTGCCCCTTGGTGGAGGTGATGGGGGGAGTCTAGCTCCACCGTCCTTTCCCTCGCCAACGTTAGTAGTCGAGTCTGTTACCGAAGCGGCAAGGATCGAGCCTGTAGTGGCTTCAGGGGGGCTTGAGCTAGATGCTATCATGAGCGAGACAGGCCTTATCTCCGAAGTTAAGGATGTTGTGGTGGCTCCCATCCGGGAAGAAACCGAACTTGCTGCAGTAGGTACCACTTCGGGTGCCGAGACTGCCACTCTCGAGGTTCAGGACCCTTTAGAGGTTCAGAATGAGCCCGAACTTTTCGTGATTCAGGCGTTGAGGCTCTCCCCAATTATTTTTCTGGAGGTTCGGTGCCCGAAGAGGCTACTTCCACCAGCGGTCCCACATGGGGGGGTGCAGTTGGACCCCAAGAAGATCCGGTTCTTACCCTTCGCCATCGAATCGAGGTATGAATTACAACTACTGAGGTTTAGATTACTCGTTAATTTTGCTTGTTTGTGTAGGATTCACTGGTTGCCGTAGATTCACTCGGCAAACATTTGCATTCTAGCCAGGATTTGTTCCTCGAGTGGAAGAGGAAGTTGGAAGTTCGGGAGGACGAACTCTCGGCGGCTAGGTCTACAATTGCGGCATTAGAGGTTCGGAACCTTGAATTGGAGAGAAGGTCGGCCAGCCATGATAAAGAGCTTTTCGAAGTTCTGAAAAAGCAAGAAGTCTTGGAGGCAAGGTCCTTCGAGTATGATCAACTTCGCTCAGCTGTTGATGCCGGGCAAGCGAAGATTGATGAACTGACCTCTGAAGTTCTCCGGCTCGATATGGTCAATTCTGGGCTTGGAGGGGAGATGGCCGACCTTCAAGCTAGGCTTGCAAGGGCAGCGCAAGTGGAATCTGAGTTATCTGGTCGTTTATCATGGCTGCAGGGGGTCGTTGACGAGCAGAAAGGGCTTATCGCGGGATTCAAGGCAGAGGTCGCGGATCTATCTCGAAATCTTTGCTCCATAGAGATTGAGCGTAACTCTGCGTGGAAAGAGTTGAACGATGCCCAGAAACTTCTTACCTCGTTGCAAAATGAGGAAATTGTGGCATTAAAGAAGGAAAATGCCGACCTTCAGGAACAAGAAAAATCTGCCACCGATTTAGCGGATTGTCATATATGGAAGTATCACGACGCGAACAAGAAGGTGAAAACGTACAAGCACCAGCTTGATGTGGTCCACAGAGTTAGGAACCGTACTTGGGTCCACGAGTTTGAGTGGGGGTTGGAGACTCTTTGGGCGATTGCAATGAACGAGCGATTGCAGGATAGAGTACCCACTATCAACATCCGCGACATTCAGCCTTGGTGGAAGGGATGAGAGTGTGTTTCTTCAAACTTGGCGATGTCTTCAGACTCAATGAGTGTGTTCTTCAAACTCTGGCGTGTCTGATTTGGGATTTAAGACTAAACAAAAAAAAACATTAAGTTAAGCCTGAAAGGTGTAGTTAAACGCGGCATTTTCACTTGGCTGAAAGAAGGGTAACACGGGCATTTCATTGCGCTGAATGAAGGGAAAAATGGGGAAACCGAACGCAGGAAGGTCACGTGAGGCGCACGTGGTCACGGATCCGTCCAAATAGACGGCTCAAGTAGACAGAGGGGGATACTTTACAAGGTTTAAGTAGTTTTATGTATCTATGTGTATGAGCTGTCATTTTGGGGGGGCTAAACAAAAACGGCTGTTAGTTTGGGGGGCCAAAATATATTTTCCCCTATTTTTAAACTTAAGAACTTAAAATAAAATTCTAAGTTCTATCTTGTAAAAATACATCTAATAAACTTGAAACCTATTTTCTTTTGGTCAAAAATATGTTATATACCACTTATAATCATATTCCACAATCAAGGAAATTTCTTTCAATAATTATGCATCAAAAGAAAATCCTACAAGTTTAACCTTGTACCAGGAATTTAAAATTCCAGCATTGGTGCACGTTGGAAAAATTTTGAAACTGTGCTTAGAAAAATTCAAAACCCTAATCCGATTTTTTCACCACGTTAACCAACCTCTTTACATACAAAATCAACAATCAATTTAATTTTTAAGCATAAATAAATCATGCAGAAAAATTAAAACAAAACAGTCGCTGCTGTAAATTTGAAAAAACAGATTCTGTCGACGAATGAAAAACGGATAAAAAAATGTTCCAAGAAAATTTGAAACTTGAATCCGATTTTTCCATTGCGTCAAAAACAATTTTTTATTGCAGAAAACAATCTCCAAATAATTTTAGCACTTTTTGAAGGCACTAGAAAAAATTCGTAATTACAGCAGCCCGTACTGTAAAAATACAGTAACACTGTTTCACAAAGTAAAATATAAATAAAATACCAAACGTGCTCCTATTGATTTGAAAAGTTCCAGATCAAATACTTATATGTTAATAAAGATGTTTAAGGTTAAAGAACGAACAATCAATTTCATTTGAGCTATTGGATTAAAAATCCAACACAAACAATTTGCATAGCCAAATTTAACTTGTTGAAAATAAAAAACATATATCTTGAAGATCACTCTGATACCAATTGTTGGAGATCATGCAAAAACATAGTGCAGCGGAAGATAAAAAATTTTAAACGGATCTAATTGATCTAGGATCGTAATAAACTTCAAGAGGAATATGCTTTTATTTTTTACTAGATTAAAGTAAAACTAAAGTTAGATTTACTTACAAATCTTGTCGGCCTCTTCTTAGGCATATAGGGCTATTTGAATTTACTTTACATCTTTGTTGTTGATAATCTTCGAAGTTGATGAAGAAGGCGAAGAACACCAATATCGCCATGAACACCAAGAGCTCCAAAATCTTCAAAGGCTTGAACAATTCCAACAACATGAAGAACATGATGAACATGAAGAACAATGAAGAACTTGAAGAACATTGTTCTTCATAAATTTGGATCTTCTTCTTGATGGCTAAACATGACAGTGAGTGTGAACTCACAACTAGAAGCAAGAGAATAATATTTATTTTTTTATAAAATTTCACTCTCTAATTCTAAGAAACTGTAGTTACAAGAGTCTGTGATCTAAGTAGTAGTAAATGAGTCTAAGGAGTGAATTTTTTGCTTCTGACTACGCCTTTATTTATAATTGCAAGTCTACTTGGAGAAGAGGTAAAGAGAGAGTTCTAGAATCCTGTAATTATTTAAATAAGCAAATAATTAATTACGGCCACAATTCCCCTTGTGCGGCTACAGGGGGAATTATAATTGCAAGTCTACTTGAAGAAGAGGTAAAAAGAGAGTTCTAGAATCCTATAATTATTTAAATAAATAAATAATTAATTACGGCCACAATTCCCCTTGTGCGGCTACAAGGGGAAATAATTCCCCTTGTGTAGCTGCCGGCCATGGGGAGCATTATGCTCCCTATAAGCCTAGGGCTAGGGTTAAAACCCTAGCCCAGTCTCTCTTATATCTGTGTGGGCCCTTTGGTTTTATCCTACAGGCCCAATGCTCATTTATGTGAACTGTGCTCTGAAAACTAATTCCTTAGCCCAAACTCTTTCAAACTAATGACCCTTGAGAAATAAATTCTCTAGCTTATGTTTAAATAAATAAAACAAACCAAATTAATATAAATATTAATTTCTGGCTCATGTCTTATTTAAATAAAAACACATGCAATTAATAAATAAATAAATAACTGAAGCTCATAATCACTTAGTCAATTTATAACAGCTCAAGAAGGGACCCGGAATGAAAATAGATTTAGCTTCTTTAGTCCCTTGAAATCTTGTCATCCGATGACTCATCATCTTGACTAAAAATCATAGATAATTCCAATAAATAAATGTGATTGAATTCTAAATCATATTTTGCCATAAACAATTAATCCTTCATGACGTATTTATTAAATTACCATATTACTCATCCATGAAATTTATTTTGCGGTTGAATTAAAGATAATTAATTGTTACTTTGTTCATCACATCTCTTTCATTGAGTACCCAGATCCAAACCTCATGATTTATCCTAATGTATCCTGTGAGATTCAACTCATCCTTGTACACAATTTTAGTTAAATACCACTGAAAATGCTTGGGTCCGAGACATAGGATAATCATTCTTGTTGATCTGAAAACAAGGAGAATTTCTTTATCTCTTTATTCTCATACAAAGGACTTGGACTCCTTCTTGAAGAGTGATCTTTTACAATGTTACATGTTGATTACCTAACATACAGAGAATGTATGACAACTAATTAAAGTAATATTCATAAGTCGTCGTGCATGCTCATTATTCTCTATGACAATCATTATAAGAATGATGGTTCACGCAGTTCTGTTCAGTGCATAGCCTTGTATAAGCTTACCTCGCTATAACACTAGCTATTTCAACCATTGATCAAACATTTAGTCGTGTCAAGTTCAATTAATCCTTCGATCTTATTACGATCGATCGAACTAATGCACTAGGATCGATTGGATGTTTGAACAAATTTTCAATCGTGTAAAGTTCTATTTATCATTTGGTTGTAGAATGTCTTGATACATATCACATCTTGAGTCTTTGGACATTGTAAGAAAGAACAAGAACCCCTCATGGAGAAAGAGAGAGTATGATGAAACCCCTACAATAATGTCTTGATACGTATCACATGTTAAGGTTTCTAAACATTGTGGAGGATAAATAAATAAATTATGTAATAGGCTAATGTGTGTTTATTTTAGATTTCTTTTTTTATTTAGAATCAATAGCGTCTACCCAAAAAGTTGATGCTATTGACCTATTTTCAGCGCCAACTATTGAATGTTGATGTGGATATTTTTTTAAAAAAAAAAAAAATTTAAATTTAACATCATCGGCGACATTGATTTTTTATTATTAGCGTTGAATTTTTTTGAGTGGGAAAAAGTCTGGCCAGGTTATTAGCGGCGACGTATTAGTGCCGACTCTTTTGTCGAGGAAAATAGTTTTTTTTTTTTTTTAATATTAGCATCGACTTTTAAAAGTCATATTCATTATGTCTTCTTCCTTTTTTATTTTTATATTATGTTATGCACTTATTAAATTTTGGTAGAAACTATGATAAAGTTTAACCTTGTTAGGAGATTTGATTTCAGAGATTTTATTGTAATTGATTATAATATCCTATAATCTGATTTGGTGGTAATCAAATCTATTATAGGATCAGTTAAGTATATGAATTTCTTCATGGTATCAGAGTTATATGCTAACGTCAATGTTCAATCCAATGGTCCTGTAAATTTTTTTCTTTTCTTATGTTTTATTGTCTTGTTCTTGATAGCCAATACTTTTTGCAGATCTTCTCACCATAAATCTTGCATACTTGTATTTGACTATGAAAAGAAAAGAAAAAAACTATTAGCTTTCTCATTGAGTCACCTCATTTTGTCATTCTATTTGCCATCGTTTTATTGTTGCTTCTCATTCAAGTGAAAAAAAAAAATCCTCATCATTTACCTTTGTGTCTTCATTCTCTTCACTGTGAATCAACCCATGGTGATCCAACAAACGCAAGATGCAGTATGGGTTGATGCTCAAACTACAAGACACAAAAGGTTTTCTAAGAAAAAAAAAATCTCGTTAGAGAGCAACTAACACCACTTCCGGTGTTGTGAATGCGCTTGTGAGGTTTGTGTCCCACATTTCTAATATGTTAGAAAAGTGAGTGGTTTATATAATATAGTTGAGCCCAAACTTATAGGCTTAAGCTTTTGGATTATGCGGTGTCTCAACAACCTATATTATGAGCTCACTAGTTGACTCCCTAGCTGATTCTCTTCTCAACAATTGATATCAGAGCCATGTTTAGCTTTTACAGCTGCTCATACAAGTGTCTTGATCATTTGACGTGTTTGGTTTGACTTCAGTAAAAAGAGTGTGACTATAGCTCTTGGAGTACGCGTGACACTCTTGGTAGAGATTCACAAGTGGGGGGGAGATTGTTCTGAATGCACTTGTGAGGTTTGTGTCCCATATTGCTAATATGTTAAAAGAGTGAGTGGTTTATATAGCATAGTTGGGCCCAAACCCATATATTTAAGCTTTTGGATTATGTGGTGTTTCAACATACTATATTATGGGCTCACTAAAGGACTCCCCTAAATGTCTCTCTCCCCAACATCCGGTAGCCTTCAGCCGCCTCCAGCCATTACTGATCTATTGTTGTCATGCCTTGGCCAATCGTCCACGGCTTAGCAAAGCCGTCCACCGTTCTCATCTGGGCTTGGTTTTTCTGCCACCATCCGCCTTCCCCTCCAGTCGTCAATGGCTTAGATCTGGCACATCCTCTTTCACTTGTCCATGCCCAGCCGTCCATGGCCCGTCGCTTAGGCAGTTCTCTTCGCCAGTCACCGCCACAAGCACCACACCAAGCCGCCCTCCTATCAATTGCCACCGACATCTCACTGCACGTATCTCCGCCAATCCTACACACCCCTTTGTTCTATGGTGGTTCTGTTCCACGTCGGCAACTATCAAGTACTATTTGTGTGTTCTGTTATCACACCAAAAGAAGAATACTCTTCTCTGATCCTTGGGTTAGACTTGATCTCCCCAAGCCCATTTAGTTTTCTTTTGAATCTCAGGTTGTTATACAGGTTGTGTACTTCCTCACCAAAAAAATAAAAAATAAAAAAAGAGGTCTAGTTGCCTATATTATTTTTGAGAAATGCTAGATTTTCTTTTCTTGTCCTTCTCCCATCCTTCTATTTTTCAAAATCACCATTGGATCTGTGGTCCCCATGTATGTTTACACATGGGGACTACATATCCAATGGTGATTTTGAAAAATAGAAGGATGAGAGAAGGATACAGGGAGATGCTGTAGCATTTCCCATTATTTTTAGTCCTTTGTTGGCCCATTATTTGATCTATTTTTGGTCTTGTTGTTGACCTAAACCCATTTTTCAGCCCATTGTTGGCTTTCTTCTTGGCCCATAGTTGGCTTAATGTTTTTGGCCTTTGTGGTATTGTTTGAAGACCCAAGCACATTTAAGGCCCATAGTTGGCCTCATTTCAGCCCATAGTTGGCTTCATTTTAGCCCATTGTTGACTTTTTCTTAGCCTATAGTTAGCCCAATTTTTAGCCTTTGTGGTATTTTTTAAAACTTAAGCTCATTTAAGATCCATAGTTGGTCTCATTTTAGCTCTTTGTTGGCTCTCATTTTGGCTCATAGTTAACCATATTTTGAAAATTCTCAACCTATTGTTGGTAAAGGCCTATCTCTGGTCATTGTTACCTTTATCAAGTCACCGCCACCGGCCACTACCAACTCCAACTAGTTTTCATCCATCATCTCCGGTTTTCGCTGCCAATCGCTACTGTTTCCAGCAAAAATAAATAAATAAATCAAACTCAAGATTCCAGAATCTTCTACATTGAGTTTGATGGTCGATGCTAGAGTATATTAGGGGATTGGATTTCAAAGATTTATTGTAATTGATTGTAATTTCCTATAATATGATTTGATTGTAATCAGATTTGATTACCATACTTATCTACCCAAATTTCCCTGTAAATAGGAGTCTAATGTATTATAAAAATATGAAGTGAATAAGAATATAATGTAGTCATTTAAGCTTATCCTATAGACATAGGTTATAAACCGAATCACATAAAACTCTAGTCTCCATTTTTATTATTCTACTTTTCTTTTAATTTATTTACAATTATGTTTTCTTTCAAATCTTATTAAGACAGTAAACCCATTTTTTCGCTTGCACATCAAAGTAAGATATAGTAATTAACTCTTTTTTTTTATCATTTAATGCTTATTGGTGTTCCAAAGGTACCTTTTTTCGAAGTCCTGATGAGAAAGATACATCTTGGGTCACATGTGATTTGCCATGCATTCTCTCGGATGGCCGTAGTACTAGAGGCTCCAGCAACCCCCTTCGACCTCCACTTCAATTGTTGAAGCGATTGTTGGTTGGTCGTGAGCTTGATTGGCTGCCGTGGAAGATAAAACCCAAGAAAGTGACGATAACAAATAGGGAGCTGATATACATCAGCCCAGGCTGATGCAACAGTGCATCAGCCTGGGCTGCTTTTAGTATAAATATATATATATATATATATATTATATATATATATATATATATATATATATATAATATATATATATATATATATAATATATATATATATATATATATTATATTTTTTTTTTTTTTTTTTTTCCTGAAATGGGGTCCACAATTTTAGAAAAAATGCCCAGGCTGATGCACTGTAGCATCAGCCTGGACTGTTGTTTATCTTTACCGTAACAAATAAGACAATGACAAATTGACTTTGTTTATCGAGGAGTGTGCAGGGCACACGCCTTTGGGAATTTAATTATAAGACAAGTAGACATTTGGTGTTGGCCATGTGGAACAGGTGGAAAGTTATGTTGTCTTTTATAGAGAATCTGATGCCTGTTCACACTCAACACCATATACCACCCGCACCGTGTACATATATATAATAGAAGTATATTTATTTTATTTTTTTTTATTTATTTATTTATTTTTTATCTTGCTTTGGATTGCCAAAATTGTCTTTGCTCAGTTGGATCGGAGCGTTGGATGGCGTGCCGTGTGGAGATAAACGGCGGGAGAAAGTGGACGTTAGAAAAGTGAGGGGAGCTGAGTAGTACACCAGCCCAGGCTGATGCAACGCGGTGATCGTGTGGGGCTGGCGCTTGTGAGGTATAGGAAGAGATAGTGATGATAGTTTAGAGTGGTAGTATCATTATAGCTATATAGGTAGTGATTACGTAGTATAGAGACGATTAGTGGTGTTGCTATCTTATAGCTTGATTATTCTAATTATAGGTAATGATACGGGGTGTGTATGGTGTACGTATATGTATATTGAGGGGTAATATTTTTTTTTTTTTTTTTTTTCCTGAAATGTGGGTCCACAATTTTAGAAAAAATGCCCAGGCTGATGCACTGTAGCATCAGCCTGGACTGTTGTTTATCTTTACCGTAACAAATAAGACAATGACAAATTGACTTTGTTTATCGAGGAGTGTGCAGGGCACACGCCTTTGGGAATTTAATTATAAGACAAGTAGACATTTGGTGTTGGGCATGTGGGAACAGGTGGAAAGTTTATGTTGTCTTTTTATAGAGAATCTGATGCCTGTTCACACTCAACACCATATACCACCCGCACCGTGTATTATATTTATATAGAAGTTTTTATTTTTTTTTATTTATTTATTTTTTTTTTATCTTGCTTTGGATTGCTATTATTGTCTCTTGTTTTTGAAAAGTATCTGATTAATTGTAATATCTTATAGTTATGTAAAATGTCCATGAATTTTGAAGTTAAAGATAGAGAAATTAGAGAAATTAAACAATAAAAAAACTTTTGTAACTGTCATTAATGTTCATGGGATTAATTACTCAACTTTAAAATTGAGAAAAATACATCACAATAATTAATAATTTTAGATAAAGAAAAATGAAATTCACCCTATTTTGTTAATCTACTTCATTTCTTCATGGGATCCTTGGCAAATAAAAAATTTGACGTAAAATGGTACTCAGTTAAACATTGTAGCAACGACCTGCAGGTGGATTTTTAATATTTAAAAACTTTAGTATCTAAGCAACGACCTGCAGGTGAAGGCTGCAAGTAAAAAAAAATGATGAATGTACTTAATAATTAATAAACAAAAATTCATTTCTGACTTATTTCTTGGTTTGATTGGGTCAGGCTATGATTTAATTAGTCTTAAATGAGTGTCTATAATTTTTTTATAGTCTAAGTCTAAGTCCCTTCTTGAATAATTTTTAGTATGTAAATACAACTATAGTCACGTTCAGATAAAATAGTCACATTTGGTTACCATCTTTTTTCATTTTTTTGGATTAAAAAAATTAAAAAAAAAAACACACAAATTCAACTTTGCAAAGCCCTCACCGCCGCCCTCCCCCCTCTCTCTCCCCCCCCCCCCCACAAAAAAAAAAAAATAAATAAATAAACAGGAAAAAAAAAAAAAAGGAACTTTATAAAGGTGTGAACGCATTAGGTTCCAAAGACACGACACCACTTTCCACCTGTGTGGCAACCATAGGAATCCTTGATACATAAATAGGGCGTAGGGTGTGTCTCCACACTCCATATTAATATCCCACTTTCTATTACTACTCCTCTTTCATTTCTTTTCTTTCGGAATAATTTCTTCCATGGCGGCCAATCAAGTCCAGGAACCCAAACCTTTGGACATCGAGGGACAACAACCCCAAGATCATGAAGGAGAGGAAATAAAGGTTTTCGATTATGCCAAAAGAGCACAGTGGCTTAGAGCTGCCGTACTTGGCGCCAATGATGGCTTGCTTTCCACGGCATCCCTAATGATGGGAGTTGGAGCCGTTAAAAAGGACGTTAAGACGATGATCCTCACCGGGATCGCTGGCCTTGTTGCCGGAGCATGTAGCATGGCCATCGGAGAGCTCGTCTCCGTTTACTCACAGTACGACATCGAAATGGCTCAAATGAAGAGAGAGGGTAGGACTGAGAACATGGGAGCCGGGGAGCTAGAAGCGGAGAAGGAGAAATTGCCAAACCCGTGGCAGGCGGCCGGAGCGTCCGCAGTTGCATTTTCAGTGGGGGCATTGGTGCCGCTGCTCGGGGCCGCGTTTGTGAAGGATTATGTTGTGAGGGTGGGGGTGGTGATAGGTGTTGTAAGCTTTGCCTTGTTAGGGTTTGGATGGTTAGGTGCACTGCTTGGCAAGGCACCTGCGGTGAAGTCGTCTTTGAGGGTGCTGGTTGGGGGATGGATTGCCATGGCACTTACTTTTGGCTTAACCAAGCTCGTTGGCTCTCTTGGACTCTAATCATATATCGAGTCTTTTCAAATGTTTCTGCACTTAATTTGTTTCTTCTCTTAGATATGTACCATATACGTACGTTTGTTATGGTGTTTTCGGATTTTTTTGTTTTAGTAATTTGAAAAAGTAAAACAAAAAGTTATATATAAGATATGAGCAACAACTTTTTTCGTCCCTTATAAGATCGTTGCTGATCATAATTCTCGACGCGATAACCGCAATGACCTTGGCGACGACTTTAATTTGTCATTGATCAACAGCCCCCATAATGTGCATGAATACTATCGTTACTCACTAAAATTTAGAGATCGTAAATACTCCATGTCCTAATTATGTGTTGTAGTATGTTTTTTTTTTTTTTTTCCCTCTCTGAAAGTGAATCTTATTCTCGGACAATTTAGCAACGACATATGTACTTTTTGGTTCCACTAGATATCAAGAATTCAGTGATTTCCGAGGATCCCATGCATGAAGAGAATATACTGCAGAATAGATCTAAAGAATCAGCTGCCCTGAATTGAGACAGCCGAAAGAAGAAAAAAAGAAAAGAAAAGAAATTTAGTAAAGAAAAACTGGGTGGGAGTTGCAATTTTCTTGAACTTTAACTTTTTATTGGAGAGCTTTCGGAGGCAAGGATCGACCTGAGGGACCTACGTATGTAGACACCGACTCAAAGAAACTTCCTGTAAAAGGCAAAATACAAAAGTGATCAGCAGTCTTCCACATTTTTCATGATTTTTGTGGTGGGATACTTTTCTCACTTGAAAAGATCTGCAACTTATTTACAATTTATTTAGCTGTGTCGACGCTAGTGTTTATCCGGAGCCCAATATACCTCAGGTCAGATATACGAGGGGATATTTTTACATTCTTATCATATTTATGTAACCTTTGTGCAGGGATCACAATAATTGTGTTCAAATTGTTAGCACCTTGTGTAGATATTTCAAGATTGTTGGAAGATTTAATTGCCTAAATAAATTTTGGATTGTCGAATCTTTTTATCTGTAAGGCCGAATTAATAGATTTTGAGGCTTAATGCCACAAATTTAGGTGGGCCTTCTTTATATTTAAGTTCATGCGTAATTATGAGTTTAGTTATTATTTTATGGGTGTCATTAATGTTACTTTTCATTTTTCTCTTTCTTTTTTTTTAAAAGCTCAATATCTTGATATTTAATTCTCTATAATATTTACTTTGCCCATAATTATAGCCTTAATTAAATAGTATTAACTGACTTCTTTCTCATTAGCATGCCTATCTGGAGAGCTAGCTAGGTCTCATATAGACTTTCGGACAACAATTACCTAAATTACTAACAACTTAAACAAATAATTATTATAAATCTCAATCCGTAAAGATAAAGCTTTCGCTCGCACCTAAACCCAGGTTCATCAGTATCGACCAAAGCATAGAGAACTGAAATGGACTTAATAATATTCCAAAGAGAATAGCATTAATTGTGTCATTAATGAATCTGCTAGATACTCATCTTTCGTTTAAATGAACAAACAATATTTAAACTAAGTAAGACGTGTGGCCGCCACATGTATCAATATATATATTGATATTTTGTGGTCCCTCTTGGTTCCTCATATATATCCTCTCAATATATTGTCTCAGTAACAGCAAGGATTATGTCATAGGCGTCCTATCAGTACATCGATTTCATTAATTTATTCTTAATTTCATCTTCTTTGATAGGAAGACTAATTAATAAATTAATAAATTGTATGAGAGATGAGAAGGGTATATCTTAAATGATTCCGTCATGTCAGATGCAACATCCTCAAACTTGACTTTACACAACAAAAATATTTGCATTATTACTAAACTCCGACGTGCGTAGTCTTAATTATTTTAAATAATTGGGTTAAGTACCTTTGACTCTCATGTGGTAAATGAACTTTACAAAAAACTGCTTCCGTCTATATAATTAACAAAATACATATCAAACCAATCAAAAATTACCATATTAGAAAATTAAAAAAATTAAAAAACAAAAACAAAACAAAAAACGGTTAAAAATTATAAAAACATACGTGCTTAAGCTAATTGATCTAGTGGACTTCTAGAGAGCTCCGTTACGCAAAGCCATCACTTGGTCATACTGACGCGGATGATTCCAGAGAGCTTCATGATCATGACTTGGAGTGTCCTTATGCTATTGGGTTTTTTAAAAGAGTTAGCGATGAAACCCTAGCAGCATCCTTATGGATATCGGGCTGTCCTTACGTCGCGGGAATTTCTGCACTGTTCTAAAGCCATTTTTATGTGCTTTCTCTCCATCGTACAAAATACTTAAGGATGCACTTTTTCTAAGGTTAAGCAAGCATATCAAGAAATCATTTTAGAACCTTTGAGAGGTTGCTTGGCTTCACCATTTGTTGAGCCAAGAAAGTGTTTTGTGAAAAGCCATTGTAGCTTTCTCTCGATCTCTAGTAGCTACGAAAGTGTGTGCATGATCTATATCATGTTATTAGCTATGAACCGTTAGATATTCAACCGAACCTAACATATGTAGAGCAATCAGTTCAAATTCTGGATCGCAAGAAGCAACAACTAAGAACACAGGTTATCCGTTTTGTGAAGGTTTTGTGGAGAAATCACAACGTTGAAGAAGCTTCATGGGAGGTTGAGTCTGACATGAAGACTCAGTATCCGCACCTATTCGAGTGATCAGTTACATCATGTTGTAAATGGAACTCGTGTATGCTTTATGATGTATGAAATGAGTTTGAGTTATGTGTAAGCATACTTATGTGTATAAGCAATTTCGAGGTCGAAATTTTATAAGGAAGGAGAAATATTATACATGAGATATGATTAGAAGATTTTATGAGCTTAATTATGTAAATGACTAAGGGAAATTGATAATCAAGGGTAAAAAAGGTAAGAATAATGGACAAAAACACATAAAAAGCTTCATGAAAGTCATTTCAGTGGCTTTCTGTTCGAACTGGAAGTTTTCCATTCGAATGGGTGAGAAATAGAATCATCCGTTCTAATGCCCGTTCCAAATTCCGTTCGAACTGATGTTCGACAGAACTATCCATTCCAATTCTCATTCCAAATTCCGTTTGAACAGGTGAAATACAGAATCATCTGTTCCAATTCTCGTTCCAAATTTCGTTTGACCAGGTGAGATACAGAACCATCTGTTCCAAATTCCGTTCGAAAGAGTTACTTTTCAAATTTGACCCGCTGGAATAAAACAATCATAACTTTTGATTTTGAACTCTGATTGAAGCAAACTTGGTGGTGTTGGAAAGATAACTCAAAATTTTACAACTTAGTGTTTCATGAAAAGTTTTCAATTCAAACGTTTAGGGAGTCAAAACGACTGTGAAGAGAAGACTAAAATATGTAGCGTTGGAACATGTTCCGTTAGAATGGGTCACTTACCAGTTCAAACAGAGGACCAAAACATTAGACTATATATGGTTGAAACACGAAAATGTCATCTCATTCTTCCATTTTTCTTTCCTTGGATGCCTATAGCTCTCTCCTCTCTCCTAAGGTTTGATCTAAACCTTAGGGAATTGATTATTTGAAGCCTCAAAAGTGTAATCTAACACTGGCATTGCATTTCTCGGTATCCAATCATTGTTTCTACCGATCGTTTGAGATAAATTCTCAAACCCTTGTTTATGTCCTCAAGATTGAGCTACATACTTCATCCATGTTGCTTAATCTTGGTTGTTTGTCTAGAAATTTGTCATTATTGTCGAGTTTGAGCGTTGGATCGGAGTTTCGTAAATCAGGACTTCGTATCTTTGTTGTTAGTGTTAAGTTTAACTATGTTTGTTGTGTTAGTTGGTATATTTGCATGTTAACCCTATAAAATGCTATGAGTTAGCTTTATTAGTCTTTAGATTGTGTTTTGAGTCCCATATATGTTATGGGTCTCATTTAGTTATGTGCTTATGAGGTTATAAGCACTTGTCAGCATGTAAGATTATGTTTTGGGCTTTGATTTATGTCTTATGATCACATACAATGATGTATTGCAGACTTATGTGATTAAGACTTGTTGTTGGTGTCATTGGGTTAAGCAGAAAAGCGGAACATTGTGAGTATAATTACTCACTGAGAAAATATACTATTTTTATGCTTTTAAAGATTATGCTAAATTCGAGCCGATCGTATGTTGTGTTATGATTATGTGATGATATCTTAATGCCTCTAATACCGCCACATAATTGTAACTGAACTCCATAAAATATTATTGATTAAATCAACAAAGTTTCCTTTGACTAACTTATGGGTGAGTATGATTTCTCCATGAAATCCTCCGTAGACGAATTAAGACTATGATACTGTCACACTAAATTTTCTACCTCTTATTCCTTAAGCACAAAATTCTTATCCTTATTATTCTCTCTCCTGTGAATACTCCATTCTCTAGGTTATCTATTTTGGAATTCTCCACCCAAAATGCTATGTCCAAAGACTGAGAATAATCCCGTATAAAATAAGTTCAAGGGGAAATTTCTTGTCATTTTCCACTTAAAAGGATTTGGATTCCCTATTGAGTAAAACTCTTCCCATGATGCTACATGTGATCACCCAACACAAAAGATAATGTTGACCTCAAACAGATAAAGCCTCAATCTATAATGTATCAAAGTGAAGACACTTGACATCTGAGTTCGTTTTTCTCTCAGGATTTAGAATCACAAGTATAAGTAGTCTAAGAGTTAATGTCTTTTCCTAAGGACAATATTTTTATGGAAAGACAACTCCCGGTTTGTTCAGTGTATACCACCTTATACACCTACACATCAACCCAAAGTATACACTTCACCTGATTAAGGTAAATCACACAATTGATGTGTAACAGTCGTCCTAATGGAATGCTCAATTTCATTACGATTGCGAACAAATAAATTCCAGAATACAAGGGTTATGGTCTCAGACCTTGTGTGATAAAAACCTTATTCACAGCCATAGACCATATTCAATGTATTCTCTGGACCTTTTGTATGGGGACAATCATAAAAGATCATACAAAAGATTATATGTCATATGCTCATTTATTTAATCAATGAATAATAATAATCATTCATAATAAAGCATATACCAAACTCTTAATGTCAACGTGTAAGTAACTTGGAATTTAGGGCATAATTCCCAACAATCTCCCACTTGCCCTCAATTCTAACTAGGGCACATATTTGACTCTCATTCCCTGAGATTTAGAAAATCTCCATGTGCAAAGTTTAAGTGAACAGGTTTGCCAAAACCTTAGCCACAACTGCATCTTCTCTATATGCCATCTCTCTTTATGAGATGATACCTGTGCTTGATGTGATTCCCATTTCCCATGGTCCATTGGTTCTCTAGATAATGCAATTGTTCTCCTCTGTTGTTGTAAAACAACATGATAGGAAAATTGCTTTATCCCTTGACACCAAGTCCTATAAAGAACTATCTGAGCCACATTGAACCCTTTGCCACCTTATTGGCCCGCAACTTATTCAGTCTCCTTAGTGGAGTTTAGCAATTCATGACTGCTTAACTTTTCTCCCATTAACAGCTCTTTTAAGATATACCCTTAGGTATACTTCTGAAAATCACGATTTGACTGATACTCAGAATCTCGTTAATCAGTAGCTAATATCTGTTGACCATGCTAACTACAAAACATATGTTAGGTCTAAAGCATAGTATAACATACATGAGGTTTCCTATAGCCGAAGCATAAGGAACAACCTTCATCAACTCTTTCCCTTGAGGTGTCTAGGACACTTCTCCTTAGTAAGAGTGATTCCATACTTAAATGGTACAACCCTTTCTTGGAATCTAGTATACTATCTTGCTATGACCTTATCTATGTTTGCAGTTTGGGATAAGCCTATCATCCTTGATCTTGTAAGAGCTTGATCACTAGGATGTATCTTGCTTTTCCTAAGTCCGTTCATATCATACTGATTAGTCAACCAGATTCTTACCGTTGATAATCTCCCACATTGTTTCTAATGAGCAGGATGTTATCAACCTATAACACCAAAAACGTTACTATCTTGGCTTGACACTTCTTGTATACACATATTTCATCAAATTTGATGTTCCATGACTGAGATGCCTACTTAAGTCCATAAATAGACCTTTGCAATTTACCTACCATACCCCTTTGGTCCTTTAGCTATAAATCTGTCTAGCTGCATCATATAGATGCCCTTGTCAAGTTGCCCATTTAAGAAGGCTATCTTGACATCCATTTGCCTAAAGTCATAGTGAAATGAGTGGCAATGGACAAGAGTATCCGGATGGATTCAAGCATGGTTACCAGCGAAAGGTTTTCTCATAGTAGATCAATTTCTTTCTTAGAAAAACTTTTTTCACCATCTTGACTTGAGGGTTTTAACCTTTCTGTCCACTCTTATCTTTTCTCTTGTAATACCTATTTACAACTAATAGGTTTCTTTACAAGAATCCATACATAGTTAGAATTCATGGACTCCAACTTTCTTTGCATAGTTGTTGACCCTATGGTTTGCATCCACATCATATAACCGTTTCATCATAGTCCTAGGATTTTTTTTCAAGTTTATCAGGTATAGCCACATGGGCTTTTCCTAATTAACATGAATCTGTCAGGTTACCTGACAATCCTCCCACTGAAAAGTGGCATGACGGTACTCGATGTCTCATCTGTCACTACAAAAAATTCCAGGAAACTCGTCGTTTTTTAAGTGACGAGAATGCAGTAAAAAATGTCGACAAACAGTTCACGTCACTTTATTCTCGTCTTTTGGAATGGGTATTAAAAGCACTTGTCGGCATCTCTTTATTCACGTCTCTTAACCAGCAAAAGACGCACCTCTCCTTAACGTCATTTAGTAAAGGACGTAACTGATTACGTCCTTCTGCAAGGGACACAAGTCGTGCATCCCTTGGCAATTGACGCTGGCCAACGTCCTTTTTACTAAAGGACGTTGCACAACGTCCTTTAGTAAAAAGGGACGTAGTGCTACGTCCCTTTAAAGGACGTAGCACTACGTCCCTTTTTGATAAAGGACGTATTGCTACGTCCTTTATATTGCAGTAAAAAGACGTTATTTTCCAAATTTTTCTAAAAAATGTAATACTATATTATTTCTATATACACATTTTAAGCTAAATATCTCCTTTATATATAAATCTTAAATAGACTTCAAATGTCTGCATACACATTTCAAGCTAAATAACACAAAAGAGGCAACTATACATTTGATTATCATCGGGTACATATATGTCTTACAACACTTAGCATACATATACAACACTTAGCAAATATGTCTTCCAGCATTGAATGCAAAATACATTCAACAAAATTACAAAAAAAATCTAAAGTAAGACAAAGTGCAATGTCACAAAATTACAAAAGCGTTCTCTACCCTTGAACTGAATTTCAAATCTAAGCCCATACAAGTGGTGACCAAAAATAATATGTCAACACACCATATCTCCCTGTAAAAAAAAAAAAAAAAAGATTAATCAGAATAAAAAATATAGTCAGTTAAATCTAGGAACAAGTAGTGTCCAAAAAAATGTGTTTAATATTTTATGGTGTTAATTAGATCATTTGGATCAATAATTAAATTAAGTATTTAACATCAAAACAAGTATGATACTTCACAACTAGTACTACAATTAAAGTTAACATCATTTGCTCAAAATGCAACATAAACTACACCACACATAATACTAATAAGGAAATCAATTCAAGATATGTGACAATAACCGAAACATAAACTCAAAAATTAAATTATTAAGTATTTAACATCAAAACAAGTATGATACTTCTCAACTAGTCCTACAATTAAAGTTAACATCATTTGCTCAAAATGCAACATAAACTACCCAACACATGCATTACACCAATAGGCATCCATAGAAACAAAAACTCTGCTTAATCGTCTATGGCAGATATTCAAAGCCTCAATTTTCTTCCCATTTTTCTAGGCATCCATACCCATTGGTTAGCATTTGTTAATGTCTCTTGACCCACATCCACAGCTCTAGCCTCTTTTTTTTTTAATTTTTTTTTTAACATTGTTGTTGTTTCTGTTGGGTTGTGATGGTGGTGTGTGTGTGCGCATTCATCTACTATGCAATAGATTACCCTCTTAAATCAGCAAAGGGACAAAACCTGCAGGGACATTAATTAACCAATGAAAGTTCAGAATAAATATGGTGTGAGATGATCAAAAAAGCAATTGAATATGGTGTGAGATGTAAATCTTTTTGCAATTTATTATGAAACCTTCACTTGGACAACTTTGTATTCTTGCAGCTTCCATCATTGATGATCACAATCCAGTACTTTCCCTATCACGCAAGAGGCCTCAAGTTTGATCAGCTATTACATATTTTGGGTGTCTAGAAATATACATAAGATCATACTTAATCATTGGAACTTGGAAGTTCCTTTCATGTGAGTTATGAATGCGGTGTCATCTCTATAGATTCCATCAATTCTATTTGTTTTGGTATAGTTGGAATTTTAACTTCTCTTGCTCATTATGAGAAAAAACAGCTTTCTCATAAATTGAACCTTGGAGCAAAAGTATCCTGAATGTTTATGTACCAAAGTTGTAACCTTTGCTTTTAATTCCCTGTGCTCACAACGATTAAGACAAATGACTCTAATATCGCAGAGATGCCAATGATGCTGGAAGGGGAAAGATTATACAACTACATTTGCAAGTTACAAAAACTCTCTCAAAAACCTTCTCTCAGACGAGAACATATTCTCTAACCCTAAATATTTGTCATTTTTCATCATTTTTAAATGTAGGGGATTAGATTCATTATAGAGATGCAATTCAAAGGCTTGTCTTATTTGATGACATCTTTAATGAAGCAAGTAAATAAATTCTAAGCTGAAAGAAGCAAACAGTTGAAATCATATGCTTATGTACATTACATAAGCAGTGAATGAATATCTATAAAGAGATTCCTCAATAAAGAAGTTGCTTTACACCAATGTGGAACAATAAGGAATGTGATTCGGTTATCATTATTAATGAGGATGACAAACGAATGTCTTTTATGTATGCAAATAAATGTTCACTATATTGGAGTCTGTTTGCTCAAAAGACAGGAAACATAAATTTGTGATTTTCTTAAACCTTATCCTAATTAATGTAAATAGCATTTTGTGGAAGTGACTAGATAAATTTAGTTATGGTGTCACATCCATCAATATTGGCAATGGTGTTATAGGTACAAATATAAGTGTGATTCTTTCTTTTCAAAATCCCTTTTCTATTTTTTTCTCTCTCCTCAACACCTTCCCTGAGATATGGGTTGAAGAACCCTCTCATGTGGAAGTCAAAAATATGCACTTACGAACTTAAATGGGAGGAATAAAGATAATATAGGATTCAAATAGAGGACCTCTTTACTATGATACAATAATAACTTACCACTTAATCCATAAAGGTTAAGCTATTAAGAAGTGGGTCAATAATGTATGTCATGCTCACCAACACACTAACACTAACAAACTCTTATCATTTTAACTAGAAGAGGGAGTGGACCTAATTGAAAGAACATATAACTAAGTGCTTTACATACCAAAAATGTTGTTATTTAGTACCATCATTAAACTTTTTGAAGGAAAGATAGATCTGCACTTACCTTAATCACTTAATTCATTGATTGATAGCAGTAAATTCATTCAAATTTGTTACCATGTTGTTTTAATTTAGATTCTCTAGAACCTAAACATTTAAAGGCACATATTTGGATCCAACTGGGCAGGGCTTGACATAGGTTTCTCCTAAATCTTGTAATTCCCAGTTTCAATAAAGTTTTGCCACATAGCTATCTATTGGTGAAGCCATTTTGGGAAAGGTTAATATATTTTGTCATTTCTTACCAAGAAAAAATTAATGTTCTTTTTTATACTTTGCACTAGGGCTGCTTGTTGTCATTTATAATATGTTGGTTTATTATTAGAAACTAAAGTTTAATTTACTGATTGTGACTTTAAACTACTCTAATGGTTTATTATTGATAAACTATTGTCAAAATGTCCAACAGTTGGATCATCCGAAGGGAGCTGCTGGCAAGGGGGTCCAGCCTTGTTCGAGCTGCCACTACGGGCAATTATTCGCCCTTACCACATTATTCCAAGATTGCTTGTATGGCTTTCTCTATCATTATAACTCCTCTAAATTTATCTATATATGTAATGCAATTCCAAGATGATGAGTGACAAAAGATAAAAGAGTTGATTTAGCATTTGTCATTGATAATGGCATAGATGATAATTTGCAATTTCTAAGTTTTCTAGGCAACCAAACAACAAACAACCACATTTACTTACATTATTTTTATTAAAAAGTTTCAAAATCAAATACCACATTTGTTGTTCTATGCCTTCATCCTGCTACACCATCTTACTAGGGAGTCCCTGGTGTAGTCAACTAGGATACAATCCCTAACTGGTCCATGAAATCTCCAAGGAGACATTTATCACTTTGTGCTGGGATACTTCATGGGGACCACATACATTAGTATGTTCTAATGCTTAACACATCTTTAGCTCTATACCCTTTTGTAGAAAAAAAACGTCTCTTAGTTATTTTATTTCTAAAATCGATTCTTAGACTAGATAATTTTTTAAAATGGGCCCAAGGGCCCATTATCAACCAGTCTTTGAATCCCTTTTTGATTTAAATACCATCAAGACATAAATGCCAAAGACATGCTTCATTTGTCGAAGGAATCTTTCTTTAAAAGGTAAAACATTATGAGCAAGTTCTAAACTAGAATTGTTAACTGAATATAAATCTTGAATTATAATATAAGACTATCTATAATAATTCAAGAATAGATAAGTAATTATCTTTCTTTATTATCCTGTTATACTCAAACTAGAAGTATAACCGCATTTACCCATAAATGTCATAGTAAATGAATACCTATGTAACTAGGTATATACTCTGATAGTTTGATAATAAAAACTCATAAATTAATATTCAACAATTCCCTGGAGTGGATTGGAACCCTAATCCTATCTCCTAGTGTAAGGCTATCCTTTACTTAGTTGATTGGTGACCTGGAACCTTTGCAACGTATTGCTGACATGATTGGTGGATCTTGAATCCATATATCAGGAATTTGTGGGATTCACCAGTCAACATGTTCAACTAAGAAGGAAGATACTTCACCTTCACTTCTGATTGCTAGAAAGTTGGTGTAGTTTCTTTTCTAGTGCTCTGTTTTGCTAAGTGAGAGCACTTTCCACTTCTGGCTTAGCCTTTGATTTTCTTCCAGTTTTACTCACTTCCCTTGGTAGCAAGATTGCCAACATGTTTGATATGTTCCTACTTCTCATCTTGCAACCTAGCCTTTCGGCTCTGAAGTAGAACACCAAGCCATATGCTTACTAGCCTTTGGCTTTTAGGATGCTTCCGTTGCGATCAACTCATTTATCAGTTTTTTCAATGTGCAAATCCTTTTCATTCATTGACACATTTAATCTAAACTGATTTTAGAGCTAAGCACGGATTTATGGAAACAATCCACCTGAGATTTATTACTAATCTCAGCACCCAACAACTTCAATTATCTTTGCAATTAAATTGCAACATGAAGTTCCATCAAACATTCCTTTCAAATGATGAAGTCCGAAACAAGTGAAAACTCCTGCAACCCAACAGGAATACATTTGACACAGAAGTCAACATGTAATATCCATCTCTCTTTGACTTTAGCCAACGAATCAAATCGTTGTTAGTCTGTTTGAGATATTTCCAAAAACTGGAGAATCTGGACATAGCTTAGGTAACATATAAATGTTCCTTTTAGCTATAAGCACTATATACAAATTATGTTTCCAGACAACATAACTCCACCGTGGATTGGTTGTCATTTGGTTGCAATCATATTGCCTTTATCCAATCTGGAGATCTATGCAACCCATGAAACAAAACACCCTCCGTAGGGATCGCGAGGCCCAAGGCCAAGTCGAGGCGCTCTATTTCAACATTACATAGACTTAAGATGAAGACCATGAGACTCATACCGAAATCTCTCTCCTACTTGATATTTTAAAACTTTGGATTTATTTAAGACAGTTGTCTTTTCTTTCACAATTGTGACTTTGCCACTGTGTTTTTCAAGAAAACACCATTTGCTAATAACTTCAATTTTCTTCCATTCTTTTCTTGTACTTGAATATACAAATTCAAATCCATGTAATTTGGACCATTAGAATTTGTTTATATTCCCATAACATGAAAGATATGAAAAAATTGATTATTTGGCTTACACCGTATTTATAAAAATAAATACTAAGCTGGTGTTTAATAAATAGCATATATTTGTACCTTGAGGTATTTTGGTCTTTCAACCACAGTACCACCCTTGTATCAAAAATACCCACGAGCAAAATATTTTTGAAAAACAATTTTTAAAAAACAATTTTGCAAAAACAATCTGCTTGTAGAATTTCTGAAATTCATGAATCGTCAACATTTGGAAAAACGACCATAACATTTTCTATAAAACTCGAAGCTAAGATCTGATTGGACCAAAACGTCAACCACAATTTTTACATTCACAAACAAGTGCCCAATTATTTTTAGGACTTGTCTAAAAATATACATCTAAAATCGTAATTCCTACAGACATGCAGGATTTTTCTTAATTCCAGATCCGTCGATGAATGGTAAAACGATCAGAATTTTTTTGATAAAAATTGAAACGAAGATCCATTTCGGCCATTGCGTCAACCATGATTTTTTCTTGCAATATATCCTGCCCAAATATTTTTCTAACTTACTAAAAACATATATTAAAATTGTAATTCCTTCAGGCCCTGCTGTAAAACCAGCAACACTGTTTCGAATGCATATTCAATTTAAATAGCAAACGATCTCCAAACGACTTGAAATTTTTCAGTTAAGATCTTAACATGTTCAAGAACATGATCCACGTCTCAAACCAAAATTTCAGTTTCTGGAGATGCCTAGAAAAATTTTGAATTCAAGCAATAGAAAAACAGAAAAATAGTTTTCTAAAACTTCTATCTTCAACATGCTTTCTATAAAGTTGGCTGTGATATCAATTGTTGGGAATAAACATGCAAATTAGAGATATTGTGTGGCGAAAAAATAATCTATTCTCTAACCAAGATCAACTCTAAGAAGAACATATGAAGAACAATGCTATTTAAAATTAAACTTGCAAGAACATAAAATTACTTACTTGCAAATTAGGGCCACGCCTTGGCTTTTGAGCAATGAATCCATGCTGCTCTGAGAACAGTAAGAACACCAAGAACACTTCTAAGAACACCAACAGATCTTCTTACCAATGACTAAAAATAACCAAGAATGTGAGCTCTTTCTAGCTCTTCAAATCTTAAATTTTGTTCCTTTGAGAATTAACTCAATAGAATTTTAATTCTTGGCAAAAGCTAAAGAATTATTATTTTTTAGTTCAGTGATTTGCTAGAGGTATAGGCACCTCTATTTATATCCAAGGCTGCAGAGAGAAGAGACTGAAATAAGCAATGTGGGACTGCATCCCACACATGTAGTGGATGGCTAGGGTTAGAGAAAACCCTAGCCTCCACTTAGTGCAATACACGGCCAAGGCTAGGGTTTAGCAACCCTAGCCCATGCCACCCCACTTGCTTCCCTTGGGCTTGGGTTTTATCTCAAGCCCAGTCTTTTAAGTATTTATGTAAAGTTTTTTCTTTGGCCCATATTTTAAGAAATTAAAACAATTTGCTTATTATTTAAATAAGCGCATGTCTTAATTAATTTAAAATAGCTTGCCAAATAATTAAGCCCTTGTTTTAATAAATTAAAATAACTTGCTTAATAAATAAATAAGCTCATGTCTTAATAAATAAAACAACCCGCTTAATAAATAAATAAAAGTCTGTCTTCGGTTAATTTATAATAGCTTGATGAGGGACCTTAAGGGTATAATATTTCCTGGCTTAAATAGTCTCTGACTATCTCTAACAATCTCGATCCTCTTTTAGGGGTAGAATAGTAAATTGGCCGTACGTCCAATTTTTTTTAGTCAAGGGTGTACTTGAGTTAAATGAGGATTGATAAATTTTTTTTTAAAAAAAAATTTTTAAAACGTATCTATGCCTATGGGTAGTAAAAATGTTAGTAAGAACAAATATTAATAATAGTGATTTATTTTAATTTAAAGTTAATTGTTTTTTTTAAAAAAAAAAAAAATTGGACGTGGAGTTTTTTTTTGGTTACCGCCTAAACACCAACTAGGGTTGTTTAAATCCTGATATTAAATAGAAAAAGAAACAAACCCTAGAGCACAGCCGTTGTGCAATTTCCTTGCTCTCTTCGAACAGTAAAAGTTTCTCTTCTTTTCCTTTGTTCTCTCCACGCCGCACGTCCTAGTCTCTTCCTTCTCAAATTTTTTGGTCTAATTCGCTCACCTCCTTTCACCAAGAACGTGCAGGTATACCGTATACCTATTTACTTGTGTTAAATTTTCTCCATTCCTTTGTTTATTCACCTTGATGACTTTTAATTCTTTATTATTTCTCTCTTCATTTTATTGTCCTCCCAATGGTGAGTGTTGCATGACTTTATGGCTTCGTTCCCTAGAGATAATGACATCATGCCCTTGTCTTGATGTTATTTTGTCCTTACTTGCTTAGTTTGGCCTCACGATTTTCCTTTCCAAGGTGGACTTGCAATATTATACTTTGACAACCACAACCATTCCATAGTTCATTTTTTTTTGTCCTTTGTTTTAATTTTTGCAAACTCTAAAGATTTTCACACAATTCGGCCTCTCCATATTTTCATACACGGAAATTGTTTTCTTTAACCCTTACACGCTTGATTCTTATGAGCATAGATTGAAAATATTTTTTTTTTACAAATCTGACCGAAGCATACGTTACATAAAAGTCCTAGCTGTGTTCGAAAATCAGACGTTTTCCTGCTTCAGTGAATTCATCAGAAAATATATAATAATAATAATAGTTATTCTGAGATTTTATTTTGATAGCATACCTAACCGGGATATTAATAATGTCACGAATATTCATTCTCAAAAGATTAGCAAGTCTAACCCTTAATAGTAAGAGTTTACTGTAGTAAGGTACGGTATATGAGGATAGTAATACGTCTGAAATTGTATTCAGGTGACTAGCTAGCGGTCGACGAAATTTCTTGATAATTCAGTCAGGAGGTAAGTAGACTCTTTACCTCTTCTAAAGTCATATATAGTTTGCTTATGTCATAATTATTTCTTAAAATTGTGCATTGTTATTTTACGTGTTTTGATCATGCATCTGCGAATTTATTTCGTTTAAATAAATGCTTAGTATAATTTTCTTTTTAAATGAAAAGTTGTATACGGTATAAATCCGTTTGGTATTTTAAAAGTTATTGTTTATCAACACTTTTAATTTTTAAAGGGAATCAACTTAGTTTTACAATCTCAAAATAAAAGCTCAGAAAGGTGACGTCCATCATCACTAACCCGACTAAGATACCATGAAGATTGCCTTACTTGCCATGTGATTCCCCCTTGTTGACGTATAGTGCATCTTGGGTTGAGGAAGATGCATCTTGGGTTGACTTGTTGGATATATTGGGTCACATGTGATTCCCCCATTCTCTCAAACAGAGACGAACTCTCGGGTGGCCATTGTCCACTTCAATTGTTGAAGGGGTTGTTGGTTGGTCGTGAGCTTGATTGGCTGCCGTGGAAGATCAATAAAACCCAAGAAAGCTACGATAACAAATATGATAATGACAAATTGACTTTGTTAATCGAGGTGTGTGGAGAGCACACGGCCCTGGGAATTTTTTTATAAGACATTTGGTACTGGTGGCCATCTGATGTGGGACAGGTGGAAAGTGATGTTGTCTTTTTGTATAGAATCTGATGCGTGTTCACACTCAACGCCATATACCACCCACGCCGTGTATATATATAAATGTTTTTATTTATTTTTTTATTTGGCTTTGGATTGCATATTGATTGTGTGTGTGTGTGAAAAAATGTTGTGAAATGACAAAAATGATAAAAAAGTAAATATTATATATATATATAAAAGTTTATTTTTAATTTTTTTTGTGCTTTGGGATTGTCAATATATGTTGATTTATTAATTTACGTACTCACCGGCCTTTAACCTTCCTTGTAGGGGGTGACTATGGGTCAGATCGGGCTAAGTATCACGGATATTCGATACCTGGCCCACAGTGTTCGGGCTTGAAAATGTGAACCCGCAACCCGCAGCTTAAAATTCTAATCCGCTGGGTATCGGGTATGGCGGGGCGGGGCGGGGCGGGGCGAATTGAGTATTAACCGATCAAACATAAATCAGATCAAATCCCATCAAATCTGATCAGATTAGATCTAATCTATTAGATGATTCAGATTTGATAAATTAGATCAAATCTAATGCACTCAAGCGATAAATCGTGAGGAATGAGCGGTGTGGCCGTCCAATTTGATTTGGTTGATGCACTCGGGCAATAAACTGTGAGGGACGAGCAATGTGGCCACATGACAGCATGACGGTAGTAGACGGCTTGGGCAGAGAAGAAGAGCGAGATGGGACTAGAGAGATGAGAGTCTCATCTTTTACTTGAGACGGTTGCAAGAGTGTAGGAAAAGGAGATGGGAAGAGAAGGAGATGGGGCTGCAGGAGTGCAGGAAGAGAAGGAGATGGGGGCTGTAGGTGTACGAAAGAGTAGAAATTAGGTTTTTTTTGGTGAAAAATATGGTTTTATACCATTAGGGTTGTGCGCGGGTGGGGTCGGGTTAAACTTGAATACCCAATGTGACCTAGACGGGTATCTAAAAAATCAAACCGTATAAGAAAAAAAACACACACAAAATCTGGAATTTTTGGGGCGGGGCTGGCTGATTTCGCGGGTACGGACAAGTTTTACTCACCCCTACTTCCTTGTGATATATTTCACGTAATGAGTCTAATGATGAACCAATTCTCTTAAAGGAAACCTGAAAGCCCATGAGAAAAAAAAAAAAGCATAAGAAGATTTTTTTTTTAAAATTTTTTTTTGATGAATAATAAGATGATATATTAACTTAGAAATACGTTGTGAGTGAACATCTTACCTTGTAAAGTCAATTGTGATCTTGATGGTATATATATTTCCTTCTTATATAAGTAAAGTTAAAAGTTAAAGTTTCGATGAATTATGGATACAAAAAGTTTTAGCTTTAAGGCTTTTTCTACCATATCTAAAATTAAATTAAAAAAAAAAAAACAACTCATATTCGTCTCTTTCAATGTTAGCTGTGATTAATGATTATCGTCTAAACTGTGAACGGTTGACAAGAAAGCAGGAAAAGACAAAAGATGAAAAAAAAAAAAATGCAGATACATTAATCAATCGGCATTGCTGTCGAACAGATTATTTCATATTTCCGGTCGATCTCCTACAATGAGATGTTGCATGACGATTTTATCTGTCCTAATATCTCCAGCTTATATCGCTTTTAACCTTTTAACCCGGACAAAGTACGTTTTAGCCAGACATTTTCTTCATAAAGAATCAACAGTTGAACTTTTTATTTTTATTTTTTGTGAGTATCAGCAGTTGAACTTAAACAAAAAGAAATGAGCTTAATTGAGTTCAGTTCTTCATGCGTGTGTTTTCTTTTTGTTTTTGTTCTTTAATTTTGTTGGATTAATATTGCATGTTGCTCGTCTTAAAGTGCTGTAAAGTACTGATGCAATTTTCCTTAAATTAAAATTCGAGCACTTAATCGGTTGAACTTCTAGTAGAGCAATCTGGCTCAGCTCCGCTTGATCTTAGCAGATCGAGCAGATCATCAAATCTGCCAAGATACGCCAACTGGAGTATTTACACCACAAAAGAAACAATTTATGAAAGGAAAACATATTATCTCATCTCAAGATCCAAAGTTTAGTAAGAGCATTCTCAATGACTTATCTTAGCAGATCGAGCAGATCATCAAATCTGCCAAGATACGCCAGCTGGAGTATTTACACCACAAAAGAAACAGTTTATGAAAGGAAAGCATATTATCTCATCTCAAGATCCAAAGTTTAGTAAGAGCATTCTCAATGACTTATTTACATTTCTATCTGAGAAATGTTACATACCGATGTCTTTTTTTCATCTTTCTATTTCTCAAAATCACCATTAGATTTGTAGTCCCCATATGTGTCTACACATGGAAACCACAAATCCAATGTTGATTTTAAGAAATAGAAAGATGAGAGAAGGACAAGAAAATGAAATGTAGCATTTCCCTTTCTATATAAAATGGCTAACCAAACCTACTTCTTCTAGTTTAGCTAACCACTTTTCAACATTTGCATCTAACCATTTATCTAAATTTATTTTTTACTTTATTAAAATAATTGTTTTTAAAATTGTTTGTTTAACAAAAATCAAACGCAAACCAGAACAAACAGCAACCTTCTTTTTCAACCTTAGAAAAAAACAGTAACCTTCGGACAAAACTCAGAACAAAGATCACCAATTCCCCTTCTTCAAAAATTTTCTACTTTCCCTATCTTTCGAGACCCTTTTTCAGCAACCAAACAATACAATGAAAACCATAACAAACCCAAATTTCTTAGGAGTATGAAAAATTTGCAAATCACTCACATCACCAAAATCACCGAAATTAGAAATTGCCCACATAACTTTTCACAACCCACATCATTGAGAACGGAGGGAGAAACGGTGGAGCTTCAACGAAGATGATGGTGCTTAAGTGTGTTCGGTGATGGAGCTTCAACAAAGATGAGGTGAAGCTTCGTTGGCGAGAAAGACAAAAATGAAAAAGCATTGAAAAAAAAGAGAGGGAGAGAAAAACCATTAAACAAACAATGCGTTTGTAAACAGTATCACACCACATGTAACGTGATATTGTTCACAAATAGATGAAAAATACAATTTTAATTTTGTTTAGATAATCGGATGGATGAAGTTTTTAGTGATTTGATTAGCCATAGCTAGAAGAAGAAAATAGCTAAGCCATTAGGCGTGCTCATGCCATACAAGACAATGTACAACTGTCTTTCCTTATGTGATGTGATATGATTTCCTCTAATTATGGAAATGTATCTCACCTCACTTATATAAATTTGTATTACTTTTACATATTTTAGTGTATGGAAAAATATATTCAAGTTCTTCTTTGTATTTTTTTTTTAGAAGTATCTGATTAATTGTAATATCTTTATAGTTATGTAAAGTGTCCATGAATTTTGAAGTTAAAGATAGCAAAAATTAGAGAAATTTAAACAATAAATAAACTTTTGTAACTGATTCAATTGTTCATGGGATTAATTACTCAACTTTAAAATTGAGAATACATCATAAATGATTTAATAATTTCAGATGAAAAAAATAAAATTCACCTTATTTTTATTAATCTACTATTAATTTCTTCATGGGATACTTGGCAAATAAAAAATTTGACCTAAAATGGTGCTCAGTTAACATTGTAGCTATATATATAAATATATATTCCATAGTCGCTAGCTAGCTATTGGTTTTCGAGTCTATGTGTGAATTCTAATATTTAAAAACTTTTGGTACCTAAGGACCAACCTGCAGGTGAAGGCTGCAGGTAGAAAAAATGATGAACGTTATTAATAATTAATATACACAAATTCAACTTTCTCACTTATCTCCTTGTGGGCCTAGGTCAAACTATAGGCCCGTTTGGATTTGAGATTTTAAAAATGCAATTTAAAAATAGTAATTTTAAAATGTATAATTTGAAAACATAATATTAAAAATACAGTTAAATACTTTGACAAAATTATAATTTGACCTTTAAAATTAGTGTGTTTATAAAAAAATTACACTTACCTGCGATTTAAAAATTAGCAGATTTTCTTGCATTTTTAAATTCGCAATAATTAAAAAAATAACCTCAAACGATTTATTTTTTTTTGCGATTTGGTGTAAAATTGTACTTTAATTTTATTTACAAAATCATAATTCCAAAGTGTAGGGCTGGCAAAATGGGTTGGCGTGTCAGGTTTGGGTCGACCTACTTGAGCTGCCAACCCGTTAAGGGTAAACCTAAATACGACTTGCAAATTTAACGGGTAACACGAGACGACCCGTCAACCCATTTAGTTGACGGGTCGAGTCGTGCTGACCCGATCTGACCTGATCCGTTTAGGTTAAAAACACCAAATCAACACCCAAACTGAAACACAACAATACCCATTCGGTCAAAGCGTCCAAACACTAAAGTAAATCAAACAAATTTGAGAAAACTCAGTAGCAAAAGGGAGATATATTCTAAGAGAGGGGGAGGTACTGTCGGAATGACTGTGAGAGAGAGAGAGAGGGAAATACCGCCGGAGAAAATTACCGTGAGAGAGAGAGAGGGAGATACCATCGGAATGACCGTGAGAGAGAGAGAGAGGGAGATCGAGAGAGTGAGCTGAGTGAGACTGTGAGAGAGCGACTGCGTAACACGGTAATAGGAGCTGATGAGCGTAAGTTTAGGATTAAGTTTATGTTAGTTTCTTTTATGTTTAAAATATATATATATATATATATATAAACGGGTATGAACTGAATCCGATTAACATAAACTCAAACCTTATATCTTTATGTCGTGTTCGCAGGTTAGTGTAAAAAATTGTCATCCCTATTCCAAACGAACTCTATAACTCAATTGGTCTTAAATGAATGGCTACAATTCCTACCGTCTAAGTTCTTTCTGAGCAATTCCTAGCATGTAGATGCTACCATAATTACGTCCAAGTAGAATAAACACAATTAATTACCTTTCCTACCCCTTTTTTATTGAAAAAATAAAAAAATAAAAAACACATATTCAACTTTGCAAAGCCCCTCACCGCCACCCCCTCCCCTCCCCCCCAAAAAAAAGTTAAAAAAGACTACTTTAATTTAATTTAAACGCATTAGGTTCCAAAGACACGTACGACACCACTTTCCACCTGTGTCGCAACTGTAGGAATCCTTGATGCATAAATAGGGCGTGTGCCCTTCACACTCCTCCATATCTAATATCCCACTTTCTCATTGCCACTACTCCTTTCATTTCTTTACTTTCAAAATTTCTTCCATGGCAGCCAATCAAGTCCAGGAACCCAAACCTTTGGACATCGAGGAACAACAACCCCAAGATCAGGAAGGAGAGGAAATAACGGTTTTCGATTATGCCAAAAGAGCACAGTGGCTTAGAGCTGCCGTACTGGGTGCCAATGACGGGTTGCTTTCCACGGCGTCCCTAATGATGGGAGTTGGTGCCGTTAAAAAGGATGTGAAGACGATGATCCTCACTGGGATCGCCGGCCTTGTTGCCGGAGCATGTAGCATGGCCATCGGAGAGCTTGTCTCCGTTTACTCACAGTACGACATCGAAATGGCTCAAATGAAGAGAGAGGGTAGGACTGAGAACATGGGAGCCGGGGAGCTAGAAGCGGAGAAGGAGAAATTGCCGAATCCGTGGCAGGCGGCTGGAGCGTCAGTGGTTGCATTTTCAGTGGGGGCATTGGTGCCGCTGCTCGGGGCTGCGTTTGTGAAGGATTATGTTGTGAGGGTGGGGGTGGTGATAGGTGTTGTAAGCTTTGCTTTGTTTGGGTTTGGATGGATAGGTGCCCTGCTTGGCAAGGCACCGGCCGTGAAGTCGTCTTTGAGGGTGCTGGTTGGAGGATGGATTGCCATGGGACTTACTTTTGGCTTAACCAAGCTCGTTGGCTCTATTGGACTCTAATTAATCATATATCGAGTCTTTTCAATTTTTCAGATCTATTAATTAAGTGCATGCATAAATGTTTCTGTGCGCACTTAATTTGTTTCTTGTCTTAGATATATACCATATACGTTTGTTATGGTGTTTCCGGGTGTTTTTTGTTTTAGTAATTTGAAAAAGTAAAACAAAACTTCATATATAAGATATGAAAACTGTTTTTTGTATTTTTATCTAGTTTGTTTTGTTAGCATATTTATCTTAAAAATAGAAAACAAAAACTCAAACAAACAAACGTGAACGCTTTGGTATTTTACCAAATGGTGGAGCACATGCACAATATTAGATGCAAAGAAACTTCCTGTAAAAGGCAAAATACAAAAGTGATCAGCAGTCTCACACATTTTTCATGATTTTTGTGGTGGGATACTTTTCTCACTTGAAAAGATCTGCAACTTATTTACAATTAATATTTATTTAGCTGCGTCATCGCTAGTGTTTATCCGGAGCCGAATATACCTCAGGTCAGATATACGAGTTATATTCTTATCATATTTATATATCCGGAGCCAAATATACCTCAAGTCAGATATATGAATTATATTCTTATCATATTTATATATTCGGGTTAGATATACGAGTTATATTCTTATCATATTTATATATTCGGAGCCGAATATACCTCAAGTTAGATATACGAGTTATATTCTTATCATATTTATACAACCCACTGAATCGGCCCCGACTCTCCATGTAACCTTTGGGCAGGGATCTACAGTAATTATGTATTCAAATTGCTAGTACTTTGTGTAGTTATTGCGAAATAGTTCATGTAAGACTTAACTGCCTAAGTAAATTTTGAACTGTCGAGTCATCTATTTGCAGGGCCGGCTCAATTGATTTTGAGGCCTAAGGCTACAAATTTAGGTCGGCCTTCTTTATATTTAAAAATTATTTTAATGGATGAACTTAATCAACATATTAGTTTAAGTTCATGCGAAATTATAATTTTAGTTATTATTTAGGGGTGTCATTAATGTCACTTTCTATTTTTCTCTATCTTTTTATCTAAAGTTTTAATATCTTGAGATTTAATTCTCTGTAATATTTACTTTTTACCATAATTTTGGCCTTAATTAAATTGCATTGACTAACTTCTTTCTGGACCTTAAATGTCTTTTTTAATAAAAAGAAAGTTAATTATATTATTACCAATGCCTAATTAATTTGCCTACACATTGAGCTAGCCATGCCTATCCAAGAGAGCTAGCTCTCATATGGGCTTTCCAGCAATAATTGTCTATATTGCTAACAATTTTAAAAAATTATTATTATGAATCTCAATCCGTAACGTTCAAGCTTTTGCTCGCACCTAAACCAAGGTTACCGACCAAGTCAATAGTTATGGAGCACCCAGATATGTTGGCAAACCATAGAAAACTGAAACGGACTTAATATTATTCCAAAGAGAATAGCATTATATCATTACCATAAAGATCTTGATCCACTAAATTTTTTGGTTATATTTGGTATGCGAAATGACTATTTCCTGGAATAACTTTTATTAAGAATAGAAGAAGTAAAATGAATTAGCCTTAGAATAGCTATGAAATAATGACTATTCCTTCAATTGAGGGAATAGGTATTCCTCTTAATTTGAAATGAATAGCTATTCCTCTTAATTTGAGATGAATAGCTATTCCTCTTAATTTGAGATTAATAGCTATTTTTTAAATTAAAGAAATGATTATTTTTTTATGGCTATCGGAATAGTTATTTCAAGTCTAATTAATTCCACTTCTTTCATTCTTAATAAAGACTATTCTAAAAAATAGCTATTAATTCGTACCAAACGTGTGTCATTGGTTTCTTTTTATACAAACAATTAACTAAGTAAGACGTGTGGCCTCCACATGAATATCAATATTAATATATATTTTGATTGGTAGACTAATTAATAAATTAATAAATTGTATGAGAGATGAGAAGGGTATATCTTAAATGATTCCGTTAACATCCTCAAACTTGACTTTGCACAATAAAAATATTTGCATTATTACTAAACTCCGATGTAGTCTTAATTATTTTAAATAATTGGGTTAATTACGTACGTACCTTGGTAAACGAACTTTATGAAAGACCTCTTCGGCTTCAGTACGTAATGTAAGTGGTATTTAGCTTAAGCGCAAAAACAGAGATTGTTTTTTCGTCCATAGAATTAACAAAAATATATAGCAAACCAATTAGAAATTACCATGTGACCGCAATAACTTTGGCGACGACTTTAATTTGTCATTGATCAACAGCCCCCATTATGCTTTATGTACAACCTACATGCATGTCCTAATTAATTATGTGTTGTAGTTTTTTTCTTTTTTTTTATCTCTCTCTCAAAGTGAATCTTATTCTCGGACAATTTAGCAACGACATATGTACTTTTTGGTTCCACTAGATCGATATCAAGAATTCAGTGATTTCCGAGGATCCCATGCATGAAGAGAAATATACTGCAGAATAGATCTAAAGAATAAGCTGCGTGCCCTGAATTGAGACAGCCGAAAGAAGAAAAAAAGAAAAGAAAAAAAGGAATTTAGGAAAGAAAAACAGGGTTGGAGTTGCAGTTTTCTTGAACTTTAACTTTTATTGGAGTGCTTTCGGAGGCAAGGATCGATCTGAGGGACCTACGTACGGATCGACACACCGACTCAAAGAAACTTCCTGTAACCTTTGGCAAAATACAAAAGTGCTTTCATGATTTTTCTGGTGCATGGGATACTTTTCTCACTTGAAAAGATCTACAACTTATTTGGAATTTATTTAGCTGCGTTTATCCTGAGCCGAATTTACCTCAGGTACGTCAGATATTCGAGTTATATATATTCTTATCATATTTATCAACCCACTGAATCGGACCACCTCTCGATGTAACCTTTGGGCAGGGATCCACTGTAATTATGTATTCTTATTCAAGTATTGAGCCATGCCTATTCGGAGAGCTAGCTATGTTTCATATGGACTCTCCAACAATTTAAACAAATAATTATTATGAATCTCAATCCGTAATGTTAAAGCTTTCGCTCGCACTTAAACCAAGGTTCATCAGTATCGACCAAACCATAGAGAACTTAAACGGACTTAATATTATTCCAAAGAGAATAGCATTATGTCATTACCGTAAAGAATCTTGATCCACTAAACTCTTGGTTTCTTTTTATACAAATGAACCTGCTAGATACTCACCTTTCGTTTAAATGCACAAACAATATTTAAACTAAGGAAGACGTGTGGCCTCCACATGAATATCAATATATATATTGATAGTTTATGGTCCCTCTTGGTTCCTCATATATATATATCCTTTCAATATATTGTCTCAATAACAGCAAGGATTATGTCATAGGCGTGCTATCAGTAAACCGATTTCATTTATTCTTAATTTCATCTTCTTTGATAGGAAGACTAATTAAGAAATTAATAAATTGTATGAGAGACGAGAAGGGTATATCTTAAATAATTCCGTCATGTCAGATGCAACATCATCAAACTTAACTTTACACAACAAAAATATTTGCATTATTACTAAACTCCGACGTAGTCTTATTTTAAATAATTGGGTTAAGTACCTTCGACTCTCTTGTTGTAAATGAACTTTACAAAAGACCGCTTCGGTTTTAAAACGTAATGTAAGTGGTACCTAACTTAAGCGCAAAAACGAAGATGGTCATGCTGTCTATATATATAATTAACGGAAATACATGTCAAACCAATTAGAAACTACCATATCACCGTGTGCCTCATTAAAATTAAAAAATTAAAAAACGAAAACAAAACTAAAAACAACTAAAAATTATGAAAACATGTGCTTACGCTAATTGATCTAGTGGACTTCTAGAGAGCTCCGTTATGCAAAGCTGTCACTTGGTCATACTAACGCTGATGATTCCAGAGAGCTCTGTGACCGTGACTTGGAGTGTCCTTATGCTATTGGGTTTTTGAAAAGAGTTAGCAATGAAACCCTAACAGCGTCCTTATGGATATATCACTTGGTCGTATTGACGCTGATGATTCCAGAGAGCTTCATGACCGTGACTTGGAGTGTCCTTACGTTGTTGGGTTTTTCAAAAGAGTTAGCAATGAAACCTTAGCAGCGTCCTTATGGATATCGGTCTGTCCTTACGTCGCAGGAATTTTTGCACTATTCTAAAGCTGTTTTTATGTGCTTTCTCTCCATCCTACAAAATACTTAAGGATACACTTTTTCTAAGGTTAAGCAAGCATATCAAGAAATCATTTTAGAGCCTTTGAGAGGTTGCTTGGCTTCACCATTTGTTGAGCCAAGAGAGTGTTTTGTGAAAAGCCATTGTAGCTTTCTCTCTTTAGGAGTTTGTTAGTTTCAAACCACACCCATTTGAAGACCACTGATGAGTCGGTAAGGAAATCATGAGTAAAAGATTGGCCAATAAGGAGCTAAAGCATATTGGGAAGATAGGAAGGCAAGTGGGGAGCTTGATTGCGTATGGGTTGTCTTAGTAATTTTACAAGGGATGTAAGTTTTATTATGCATGTACATTGTATCTTCTATAATGAGTGGTTTTACTTTTTATGTGCTCGAAGGATTTCCACTTCATCAACAAAATCGTTGTATTGATGTGTAGTTTGATATTTGTAATTGCTGCATCATTCTTTTTGAATTGTTACATTGTTGTGCATTTATGAAAGGGGTTGGGTTTCGGTCCTTTCAGATCTTTCTCACGCTTTTCCTTTTGTTGCCACGTGTTGCAGGTCGTTTGTTGAATAAGGCGGTCTGTTCTTAAATTTTTTCTAAGTTTTTAAAGCCCAACTTTGACTTTTTATTGACTTGAGACTCCCGGGTCCACCCGTACTCAATCCAATTGGGCAACATCGCGTATGTGATGACCTAATTCATGATTACGCTATAGCTATAATTTTTTTTTTTTTGAAAACATAATATATTCATGAACCGGCTCGATCGTCACAGGGTGATAGAAACACCTCTGTCATACATATATCTCACAACGTACGTATCATGAGATAACATCTATTACATCAGAGTCACATATCACAATAAATATAAACTGAGTGAAAGCATATTTATCATGAGAGTAATCAATACACCTGTAGAGCTGACAATAAAAATACTAATGATTAAAATTTACATTGTGACATATACAAAAAAAATGACTATACAATCGTGTCACATGTGACACAAGCCATATATACAAAAACAAAAACGCATTTTGTGAAAACATCACAACCATATATAAAAGAATAGACTATCTACGAAGTCTATACAAAAAGAATACGTCCTACGACATCAGTCGTAATAGCCAAGGTAGTAGGCTAGAGTTCGGGATTCATCGATCCTATTCTTCTGCCGCGGCCGCCTCGGGAGACAAGTTGTCAGGTCGAATCATCTCATGCAACCCATGGATGAGCGCAGAGCTGTGGCGTAATACGTCCATCAGCGAGTTGCTTCGAGTTTACACATAGGTCAGCGATCGCTAAGCAGCAGAAGTAGATTGAGTCAACATAAGTGTCATGAAACATACGGACAAGGATGCTCGACGTGATAGCGATTGTGTTTGCAAGCTGAACCGCGACTTAGAGTTTGGTTTTAGCATGTGTTTTTCGAGCTAATCAAGTTAGCTCTGACTCAAAAGTAGTCTGGTAATGCTCATCATTAGTTTAGGTATTGAATTACACTGATACTTTGATAGCCGAAGCATGAAGTAGAAGGCTGAAATAGACCAGTGTTATGAGGCAAGGATCTCGGGTGGTGAGCCTTACGGGGGATAACAAACATCCTGAAATGAGTCGTCACCTTTGAGTAGAACGTGTGGTTGAGTTACGTTATGTTGATGTGAACCTGTTTTATAAATTTTGTAGTCTCTGTCGCATGGGGTTGGTAACTGTGGTAGTATTCACATACGTGGGGCCCAGTGATGTGAGTGGGTAGAGTATGATAAAGGAGCGCCACTAGCTGGCTTTCTCTTGACACTTGTAGCAATCCTGGCACATTGTGGTGGGAGAGCAGACTGTATGTGCGTGACGTTCTTTGGCCATATGAGTCGGAGGGGGAGAGCGAGCGAGAGCGAGTTAGAGCCATACCTCCTCACAAGCATCAAGCATTCTAAGCAACACATAAATCTCATATGCATCTAGCTGTAAGAATATATAAATATATATAATATATATATATGTGTGTGTGGGTGTGTGTGTGTGCTTTTCCATTAAACCTCATATGCATACTAATACGTATATGATAAAGTTCAATAAATCACCATAAGACATCATAAAATACATCATATAAAACTTGCCATATAAAATTAGCTAACTCAAATCCAATATACACGGTATTACCCCGTGATCAAGGTCTAGTACACACGAATTCACCCCCATGATAAAGGTGGTTACACATGGTCTCACCCCTATGATTAAGGCTTTTTATACATGATCTCACCCCATGATCAAGGCTTTTTACACACGATATCACTCTCATGATCAAGGCTTTTTACACATGATATCACCCCCGTGATCAAGGCTTTTTAAACTCTTTTAACACATGCTCTTTTTTATTCTTCCTTTATATATGCTCATTAATACCATGTAAACATTAAAAACATGAAACATTTAAAGTGCGTATCATTCTCAGTAAGTATAAATACGTACACTTTCTATTTGGCAAATTTACCTTCCTTTTAAACCAAATGCTCTAGCAATGCCCGCTGCATATACATTACTATAAAATTAATAACTTTACACTTATACTAAAACCCAACACTCATGACACTTGAAAGTACAAGCATCAAAGTAGCCATAAGCAACCTATAGCATTCTTAGGGTTCCAAATAGCATATAAATAACCCCCAATGTTAACCTAATAGAGAAATACTAGGGTTAACATCTCAAAAACCCCAAAGTACATAAACAATAGAAAATCTAGGGTTTAGGCTTCTTACCTCAAATCTTGAAGAATCTGAAGTTTGTGCCCACGAAACCTCAATTTGATATAGAGAAAGCTTAACCCAACAAAAATCCTAAGAAATTACTCAATATTAAGTTATACATTCAAGAATGTAGGCTAAGGATTGAGAAACTAGAGTTTCAAGAATTTTTACCTTGAATCAATTGGTGGAAAGAGGTTTTCCAGTGCCGAGAATCTTGATTCCGGTGTCATTTGGAAGCTCACAAAGATCAATACCCAAGGTTTGGGTATGAACCCTAGGGAAGAGAAGAGAGAAAATGGCGGGAGAAAGAAAGAAAATAAAAAACTGAGCTGGAAATCACGTCCCAGTTATTTATAGATGCCGAAAATGGACTATTATCCACCAGACGACAGAGCACATGGTCTGTCTGACACATGCTATAGATGAGGTGCAGACGATCGCTACTGAGTGAACCGAAGCGAGGCCCGTCCGGACAACATTGCGAACGATGTTACGGATGAACGCTATTGACTGAATCAGCAGCAGAGCTTGTTCGGACCGTTGCAAACGGGGCTGCGGATGATGCACACGGGCAAACAGCCTTCCGGATGACAATACACTACCAATGTGAAAAATTGTTTTTATTATTTTTTTCGATGCGTTTTCGAAGTATTTAATTTTTTCGATACTTTAATTACCTTTTTACCTTGACTTTTAAGGTGATTTCTAATTCCTTAATTTAAATTCTTGGATGTTACAGCATTACGTGGCCATAAATGGGTGTAACTTGGTATGTTTGTCGAAATCGTGCATGAGACCCCAATTTGAAATGCTCTTCTTGTCCATGCCGCCATTCTCACCGAGCAAGCACTATTTCTGGGATTGAAATCTACCATTTTCCCCTTCGAATTATCATTTTAAGTTTTTTTCCCCTATCTAGGGAATTTTTTTTTTATTTTCCTTTGAGGGCGATTAGGGTTCTTTTTCCCTATCTTCCCTTTCTCTTCTCCTGAGTCTTTTTTTACTTAACTTATTATCCCATGTTTTGTCAGAACATCCCCTAGTTCTACATGGCATCCACATATACTTATCCTAACATTTATTTCATTAATTTCATTTCCAAAATTTTCTTTAGACTTTATTTGTCTCGAGTCTTACAGTACGAACCAAACAAACAACACTTGGCAGATATGTACTCACTAGAGGGATGAAAACTGAACACCGTGCCTCACCTAGGGTTGTCCTTATCTATGGATGACACCTAACAAGAGCCATGCATGGTAAAAAGTATTCTATATACAGTAAGGACAGGTACCACACAGGTACTTATTTTCATGAGCAAGAATTGGTGTTGTCATGAATAGACCTTCCTATTTAAAGGCAAAACTGAGTAGGGAAACCAATCTTGTGTCAAAGAGGCTTAAATCTATTAGACAAATTTTGAGTAATGGGGAAGAAGTGTGGTTAGTACTTGGGGTGCAAAAGTGTATAATACAGAGGCTGTTGTCAAGTTGTGTGATAAAATTGGTCGTGTAGACTGTAATTAGGTCGGAAATGAGGAGTTGGCGAAAATAAAGGGATTTATTGGTTCTCACTGTGGGGGCTGGTAGTTTGTGTGGGAGGTGGTTGGCACCTTCGTAACGTAAGGAGGAAGTGGGGCAGGGGATGATTCTTCTTGAGGTATAGGAGAGCGCCTTGTGGGGGGAGGAGGGGCTATATTGGCGTGTGTGAGTGAGTTGGAAGAGCAGGCGATTGCCGCTGAGAAACTAACTTGGTAAGAGAAGGATCAATAGTGAGGTGGTAGTTAGGGGAGCGGGTTGTAGGCTTTATGAGCTAAGAGTTTGTGGGGAAGGGGTGGTTGGCACTAGATTGGAATTAGTGGGGACGAGAGTAGTAGCCTGTATCATTTACACGTGGGGGCAGGCTGGCGAGCACGGCCTTGTGGTGGTGAGGACTATTGTGAATTTTACTAGTTAGGCGTCGAGCTGGCTTTGGTTAAAGTGACACAAGATGAGTCAGTAACCTACGTTACACTCTATAGACGCAAAATAAATGTTATTGGATCTCATTCTAAATTGAGTAAGAGATGGGGATACAGAAGAAGCGATGATAAATCATATTGGCTCATTGGCCAGCTATCCTCCACGTTCACTGACTAGCATGCTTCTTATGTGCGACGGAGAGCATTTTTTATAGAAATATGGACTACCATGCGTGAGAGGAGGGAATGGAGAACGACGGTAGAAAAATATAGGGAGAAGATGAATGAATAGGGATTTGTATATATAACGGCGAAGGAGGGGAGGGAGACAGTACAATTGAAATATCTGGCTTTAACTCGTTCTCCACGCGGGTCATCTATAACTTCTTATGCTGAACGCGAGTGGTTAATCAATGGGAGTGTGGCAATCTTATAGAAATGGCTCGAAAATTATACCGTTATCCTACCATGGGGCGTTAACTTCAAACGTCGCGTGTGCTGTGTATTTTATTCTAACTTTCATGTGGGTGCAGTATCTTGGCGTGCCGGTTTACTGTGCATTATAGGGATGAGGTAATCAGTCGTATATGGGCCGTATAGATTGGCTACTGTTACTAGTACTTGTTCTCTCTCTCAAGTGGGAGCTCCTGCGTCGAATCCTGTATTGCATGGAATGAGCCGCTGTTCTTTTAGTGGGACACAGCACCCGGCGTGGCTATGGTCACGCGTATAACTCAACAGCTCCTGTTTGAGATTCACGCTCTGACGCTAGCTCCGGTATTTGGTATTCTATCAGCCTCCTCTCAGCTACATGGTATAATTCAAAATTAAATATTTATATATGAACCTCGTTTTTTTTGACTGTCCTATATAAGTAGAGAATATATCCGTAACACCTCCCTCATCTTGTTTTTAATATTTTAATTATGAATACATCCTGACATACGCACAGCATATTTCTAGAAGCAGGTTGTGCAGATGGAATGAAATTGAACGTATTAGTGGTCTCAAGGAATGGTGTTTTGGGTTGAAGGCAGCTGAGAAGGAAATTGACGTTCTGAAGTACAATGAAGATATATTTGCAGAGAGTTACAAATGTTGAGGGGTACCGATGTATGAAGCTCTCCGGAGATGAGGATAAGGAAGTTGAAATTGGGGAGGGTATTGATACTGAACTGTAAAGACTAACGGGGATTGAGCGGTACCTTCGATTCTATAAATGGATCAAGGGTGGAAAAATACGATTCTATCTTTTGTGAGTGATGTGGGAATCAAGTGGGGTTAACCTGGTCTGCCCGGGTGGTGGGGATTGGAGATGCCATAGGAGAGGGTTAAAGAAAGAATAACGCTATAATGTACGATGAGATGTAACACTATTCTGTTGTATCACCCATAAAAAGGAGAAAGGATCCAACATGGCGTTTGTTACTCTGACATTGTCCTGTCAGCATGATTGAGAACTAGTTTCATGACATGTGTTAATATTGTAGATAAGATATTAGCTATGTTCTCCTAGATCTGAAATAGGGGCTAGGTAATCAAAGTCTTTGCATAGAGTCTATTTGGTCATGGTTAGCCGACCTCAATTCGGAGAGCAAGTTTGTTAACAATAGTATTTGATTTTTTTAGTATGTCTCTAGTTGCTTGTCTGGTAATTCTTGTTCTGTTCTCAGTATGAGCGTTGTTCTTCATCAAGTCGGGCACTAGCACGAGCAGCTTTGAGTTTTCTTTTGTTCTTTGTGGGTGTTATTGTATTTATTGGAAATTACTGTGGAGAATTTACTGTATATATGACTCCATGTCTTCATACAACTACTGCGTATCCAATTTCATCTATTTGGTTTTGTTGTTAGGGTTTATAATGGAGGTTATGTGGTCTATCTGTAGGGATGTCTGATGGGCAAGTCTAGTTAGCAGTGGTTTCTTGGACTAACTCTGATTGTTTCTGGTGGGTACATAGTCTATTTACGTTATAGTGAGTTAAATATATTAGGATGTGAATTTCAGGATGATAAAAGTGTGGTAATGGTGTGTGGGACTCAATTGGTTGATAATATTACTTGAAGGTTATTTTTGTGGAATCTGTTATTTCGGCGAGGTTTGAAACTCTTGAATATATTAAATTTGTCTCCAAGGTGGAGAACTTGTGAGGACTCACTACTTCTATTGATTATGAGCCATAAATGTCGAGGTGCATACCATTAGCACTATTCCTCACATTTCGATTTTTTGTATATTGGCATACACTTAGTTGTCTCCAATGTGCAGTTATTGTTTCTTGATCTTAATCTCGTGATGCTGAGTTTGGAGCTGGTATACGATGCAGAGAGATGCTTGAATAGCAACTGACAATCATTTTATTGAGTGAGAGGTGGTTTGACACACGGGATGAGACTTAGATTAGTTTATCTAACCATATCGTTCAAAGATCCGATTATTTCTATCTCGCAATGACATTTAAAAACATAATATTGGGAAACAGCTGTCAGTATATTGGGGACTTTGCATATGAGGGCGAGACTTAAATGCTTTGTTGTGGGGTGGCGAGAATGTAAATATTATGAGGTTGAGGTTATATACATATGAAGAGAGAAGATAGATTCTACTGTATTGAAGAAAATAAGTGGTTAAGCAATATGCAGCGAATGAACGGAGTAAAGATTGATTAAGTGACTATGATTCTCATGAAGAAGAATGACTATGTTGTATCTAATACTATTGAAGAAGAAGAGAGAATGTAGTTGGACTTGAAAGTAATAAGAAATTATTTTTGCTTATTTAGAACGCATAAACTGTATCGCAATAGTACTGGTATAAATTGTTCTTGGGTCCTTATGTATCTTGATTGTTATTAATTTTATATTATAATTTAAGATCTATAAATTGATTTATTATTATTACTTTAGGAAGTATATGAGGTGAGGCTCGTACTTCAAAAAAATGTACTACATACTTCTGAAGTCCTTGAAATTGCGCCATGTCCGAGTTTTGTATAAACACCTCTATTTTCAGACCAAACAGGGTATTCACTCTTGATAAACTGTGTAATTTTAGAAGAGTTACTGGAAACTGCCTCCATTTCAAAACCTTAGTAGCTGCGAATTTCTGTTGAGCATAAAACACTTCTCACGCTCCATTCAAAGCGCTTGCCTCTTTTCCCCGGCTACCGTATATCTAGTGAGAGGATAACAGTTTCCGCTTCTGTAACATTCTGTGCTGCTCTATACGCGGCATGGTTAGAGAGAGAGAGAGAGCGGAGGCGATTTTACACTATATGCACCACCCTAAGATTAGATATGGTTGATGTGCGCTTCTTACTATCTTAGTGTCAAAACTTAAGACTGTGGATTGGGAGTATTCCGTAATAGATTGAAGACATCGTCGGGTGAATAGAGATGTTTGGTTGTGTGTGAAGATTTGAAGTGCGATCACGAGTAAGTTTGAGGAGAAGCGGCCAACTGGGGTTACTTTATTTAGGATGTAACTCATTCTTATGGTCATCAATGTGAGATTGGTGAGTTCTTGAGATTTCTTACTAACGCTTACTCTTTTGTTCACAGTCCTCACTGCATTGCAACTACCTGCTCACGGTTATAAATTAGCTTTGTAGACTTGACTCCTAGATACGGCTCTGGTCTATTAATCTTGTTTCGCCCATATCACACTAACTCGTAAGGTCGCTCTTGGTCTCTCCACAACCCTTCGGCCGCCCTTAAAACCTTCTAGTAAAGCCTTGCTGATGGTGTGAAGGAATTTTCTGTTTTAGCAGAAAGCAGCTGTGGAATTGATCTCAGCTGTAGATAAATATGAGACTTGATGACTGTGCTATACTGGTTTATATTTCTTACAATTATTTATTTAATTTGAGAATGTGTTCTTTGCATGAGGCAATCATTATGTACGCATGTGGCAGATACATAAAGGTTGATGGTGCATGGTATAAGAATAGTATCATACAACTGCGTTACCAACCGATGATTTGTATTGTCTGATCGGATTCTTCCATGATACCTTCCGGGCAAGCAGAAGATTACAGAATCGGAGTGTCCTAATGAGCGTAGTCTTTCTAAGATCGTCGTCACATATTATTTGCTTAGAGAAATATGGCGCATATCTGACAGAATAGTTTCGTAAAATGGAAAATGAAAGGGCGAGCGAATTAATCATAATAGTAGACTATACCTAAAAGTAAATCCAAATTAATGGATTATGAGAGGATAGGACGCTTAAAGAAAGAAAATAATAAGATGTAATTATCAAAAGTTATGTTTAGTCACAAGTACCACTCAATGTTTATCAAAAGTTTACGTTTGCAGCCTCAAAAGTATGTTGGACTGCTCAATTGTCATGGCTCATGTAAGGTATACAATTGGTCTCTCCTTTCACTCTTTTAATAAAAAAAAAAAAAGAACTACACTAAGTTTTTACTAAAAAGAAATGTAACCTCTGGTTTTTGCTTTGGTAAGAACCATATAGAGAAGGGGGACTACAAGGTAATAGATCATTTTTTGTGTTTGTGTAGCCGAAAGTAAGTTGAGGGGAAACATATATCATTCGTCTCAGTGCAGCCGCGTTTAAGTTTGATAATAGTTAGTGTTATAGAATACTCGATCCTTAGAGCAGATTTTATTTTCATACCGAATTTTGCGATAGTTCTCATCACTTAGCTTGGCTTTTTGTACAGATATATAGCACTTTTGCAGTGTCGTGTATTCGAAATCATAACCCCTTGCTCGACAAGTTCACCCAACAACTAATTATGTTATGTTTTTTTCTCTGCTAGCGCTCGATTTCCTACATTATTTTCAATTCGACATATATGTGGATGTCTTAAGTCATCATATATCGTACCAAATAGATGTCATGCGGACTAGTGTGAACTGCACATCCACGATTGAAATCGTTCTCTTTCTTTCTATTCCTGTAGATATACATTTATGTGTTCATAAATATAATTGGTTTGTGGGTATTTATTTGTGGTCATTGATATATTGGTTCATAGAAGAAAAACCCAAACCAAATAGTGAAGATTGTGATCTCAAAGACAAAAACTTATTTTCTAAATTAAAGTAGATCAAGGCTTGTGAAGCCTAATCAACGCCCTTAGAGCATGAATTGTTGGGCCACAAGCCAACTCCCCGACAATTTCAAGATAAAGCCTTCATTGAGGCGATGGGGGCAGATTAAAGCCCACTAACCTGGCTGCAATAAAGTCATCAGGAGAAGCGAAAACCATAACACCACCTGAAGAACCCCATCATCAGAAGAGGTCAAAGTAGGGGCTGTAATGAACAAAGTTACTCGTGAGGCTCGCTCGGCTCGGCTCGTTAAGGTCGACTCGATCTTTAAATGTGTTGTTCATAAACACGAAACTAAGCTCGATTTTAAACAATTCATACTCCTGATAAAACTTAGTTTGGCTCAGTTAACGTTCATGAACAAGCTCGTATAAGGTTCAACTCGCTTGTTGGCTCGACTCATATATGTTTATAATATATACATATATTTAATAAAAATAGCTTATATAGTTTATAACTTATAAGTAACATATTTAATTGGCTATATATACAATACCTATAATGTTATAAGTAAATGTTATATGTTATATACTTATATGTTATACTTATAAGTAAATACTATAATGACATATGATAATATTAAATATAAGTATTATTATTAGATACTTAGGACAAATATAATTCATAATTATCATGAGTATTGTAGATAATATTATCATATGATTCATAATTCATAAATATAAAATTACAAATTAAGCCATAAGTATAAGTTATAATCACATAATGTCACATAAGTTTATGAATTATGGTGAAAGAGAATAAGGCCATATGATAAGTATTATCATACGATCAAATGATTATATGATCATATATATGACATAATGTTAAATTATATGATCACATGGCATAATGCTAGATCATATAATCTAAATTCTAATGATAATATTTAGACTATCATTAGATACTTAGGAATCATTAAGATAATATCTAGATCATATGATCATATGATACTAAGTATCTTTATGATCATATGATCATAAAGATACTTAATATCATATGATCTAAGTATTGTTATTAGAATTTGGATCATATGTGATATAACATTGTGCCATATAATCATACGATTCTATTTATCTAATGATAATACGAATATCATATATATAATCATATGATGCTAAGTATCTAATGATATACTCGGATCATATGATGCTAGCTATATATATGATCATATGTGTGGCGACCAATATCATCACATATATTTTTTGAAATGAAACTGAATAGTCACAGAAGCTCATGTAAAGCTCACATCATCAACTCATAATCTAAGTATATCACATCAGAATTAATAACATACACGTAGTGGAAATAAATACATAACATGTGAGAGAAACATAATTTGGAGCTGACATAACTATTATAACAAGTTTTGCAACACATATGTTATACATCAAAAGTGTTGAACTAGTGTCCAAAACTCCAATTAATCATAAGATATTTTAGATGTAATGAATATTGTTGCTTATTTCCTGATTTGATTATTGAACATTGGGTATACTAATTATTGGTTTACATAGCATATATGTGGTTTTGTATATTTACCGGTTATATGCATGTAGACAATCCCTAAGTTACATTGTATTTGATTATAGTGTGAGCAATTGTCTTTGTTACACAGAAGACCATATTCAAAAACCTCTTATAACTTATTAAATATTTTTCGTAGTCATAAGTGAAACCGAAAATTTCACTTAGACTACATGTTAACCTTAATGATTTGTCTTAATCCAGTAAAGCAGTGTGGCTTCATGTTGACATAGTTGATGTTATAGCAAGGTAGGCTTATACAAGGCTATGCACTGAATAGGACAATGTGTGCCATCATTCCTATAATAACTGTCATAGAGAATGATGAGCGTGCACGACAACTTATGAATATTGCTCTAAATCCTAAGGAGATTGTGAACCAGATGTTAAGTGTTGGTTGCTTTGATGTATCAGAGTGAAATCAAATCAGCGGTCACACATTCTCTGTATGTTGGGTAATCAACATGTAGCATTGTGGAAGATGACTTTTTAAGGAGTCCAAGTCCTTTGTAGGAGAACAAAGAGATAAGGAATTTTTCCTTGTTTTAGGATCAATAAGAATGATTATCCTATGTCTTGGGCCCGAGCGTTTTCAGTGGTATTTAACTAAAACTGTGTACAAGGATTAGTTTAATCTCACAAGGTACATTGGGATAAATCATGAGATTTGGATCTGGGTACTCAAGCAAAAAGATGTGCTGAGCAAAGTGACAGTTAATCATCTTTGGTTCAACAGCGGAATAAATTCCATGGAGGGGGTAATATGGTAAGTACATCATAAAGGATTAATTGTTTAAGGCAAAATATGACTTAGAGTTCAATCACATTTATTTAGTGAAATTATCTGTGATTTTTTCTCAAGACGATGAGTCATTGGATGACAAGATTTCACGGGACTAAAGTAGCTAAATCTATTTTCTTTCCGGGTCCCTTATTGAGCTGTTGTAAATTGATTAAGTGATTATGAGTTTCAGTTATTTATTTATTAATTGCGTATGTTTTTATTTAAATAAGACGTGGGCGAGAAATTAATATTTATATTAATTTGGTTTGTTTTATTTATTTAAACGTAGGTTAGAGAATTCAATTCTCAAGAACCATTAGTTTCTAGATGTTTGGGCTAAGGAATTAATTCCTAGAGCATAGTCCACAAAAAAAGAGCATTGAGCCTGCATGATAAAACCAAGGAGCCCAGGCAATTATAAGAGAGGACTGGGCCATGCGCATGGGGAGCATGCTCCCCATGGCTGGCGGCTCCAAGGAGAAATAATTCTCCTTGTGGCCGCAGGTCCCTAGCTTTTAGAAGCTTCTGGATTTCTCTCTTTTACCTCTTCTCTAGCAGACCTACAATTATAAATAGAGGCTCAGTTAGAAGTAGAAAACACACTCTTAGAATACAAGTTTTCTACAAACTGTAGACAATAAGCATTGAGGTGTTAAGTGAGTGATTTTTGTAAAAGAAAAATATTATTCTTTTGCTTCTAGTTATGAGTCCACGCTCACTGTCATGTTCAGCCATCAAGAAGAAGATCCAGATTTGTGAAGAACAATGTTCTTTATTATTCTTGGAGTTCTTCAAGCCTTTGAAGATTTTGAAGCTCTTGGTGTTCATGGCGTTCTTGGTGTTCTTCGCGTTCTTCATCAGCTTTGAAGATCATCAACAACAAAGATGCAAAGGTGAATTCAAATAGCCATATATGCCTAAGGAGAGGCCGACCGGATTTGTAAGTAAATCTAACTTATGTTTTATTTTAATCTTGTGAAAATCAAAAGCACGTTTTCTCTTGAAGTTTATTGCGATCCTAGATCAGTTAAATCTGTTTAAAATTTTTATATTCCGTTGTGCCATGTTTCTTGTTAACATGGAGAACGATCCCCAACAAAAATAAGGCTATCAAAAATGTCACATATGGCATAGTCAAAGTACATCAAGCTGTTTATACATACGCAACATCTTGATGTACAACAAAAGCTAGACTAATGTAAGAGTCTATACAAAAAAAATCCCAATAGACATACATTACCCTCAGTCATGATATCCTAAATAAGCAGCCACTTGATCTTCGTCAAGATCCACAGTACTTGCAATAATAGCATCATCTATGCAATCATAGAGATCATCTATGATTACATAGGGGAAGAAAAAAAGAAAGGGTGAGTCAATAGTTCATAATGAATGAAGACTCCCCCGAGATTTTCGCATTGAGTCAAACTTTTATTTATGCAATTGTTTATAATAACAGCTACTCAACTTCATAAAAATAGGATTTTACTATTTAAACTTGGTGTAGCTGATGAGGTAAACAAAGCATTCATAAAACACTTGGAAATATATCATATAGCTGTGAATGTATGCATATGCTCCAAAATACGCTCAAATACATATACATATAAACTCATCTAATGCATAACTTTGTACATAGTAATATAATCTCCAGGTATACAAATATATATGCATTACGTTCACTCAAAGTCTCGGACCACATATATACAAGTACATCTAGATTCAAATTCCACAAATCATCATATGTAACTAACTGTAAACGTATACATATGTTCTTTTCCATTGAGACTCTTATGCATACTAATACATTTAGCATGAAATTCCTCATAAACCAATACACATAAATCATCAATAACAATGCAATGCATGCTTTAATCTTCCACTTTCATCTTTACTTTCATAATGTGTACAGCTTGCGTAACAGATTCTGCCCTAGCAAACTGCACACATTGGTCTTAGGGACAAGTCACTAGCCTAGCACGTAACGGGCCCAGCCCTAGCACTTTTTATAACTTTCTTTATAATGGGTCCAACCCTTCTCATTCATATGGGCCCAGTCCTCTTCATTATTATGAGCCCAACCATTTTCATTATCTCTTTATTCTTACCCCATGATTATGTTTACACATCAATGCACATGCTCATGTCTATGTACTTTCAAATCTCAACATAACATCATTTCTCAACAATTATTTCTTAATACTTGAAATCACACCATTTCTCAATCATCATAAACCAATATCTCAAAATATCAAAGTAATCAATAATTATAGTATTTCTTTCATATCTCAACACTTTCAAATCACAATAACAATATTAATCATATCTCATCAAGTATTTCATAAAACATTAAAAGTATCAAGGTAACAATAAATCATTATATAAAACAACATATGATTGGCTCGATCTTGTCATACATTTAAACATTCTTTGAAAACATTAAACTTCTATTCTTTCTCAACATATTTAGCATTTATAAAACATCTAAAATTATTTATAAAATTATTCGAAAACATAAAACGTATTTCGTCCTCAGTGAGTAAAAGTTACTCACCTCAATCCTTTGATGCCTTGACAATACACCCACTCAATCACCTAGTCACAATAAGTTGCAATATCACATTGCATGTAATCTTAGACACCATCTACAACTCACAACACAATTTCTAAGAATACACAAGTACTTAACAACATCATAAGCACTTAACCCACTTTTGCCTATAGCTTAATGGGACTCATAACCTGAACTCATAAGCTACAAAAGCTAATTCATAGCAATTTACTAAAGATTAACATGCTACATTACGAAACTAACCATAGGTCAAAAAGTTGGACTTAACACTACAAAAAACACAGAACTTGCCGGCATTTTTTTACCTAGCGTTTATAATAACACCAGGTAAAATCATTTTCTGGCGTTTCTATACTGGCGTATAAAGATACGCTAGTTAAAAATAAAAAAGCTGGCGTTTATACATAAACGCTAGAAATTTTGACGAAAAGTCAAGGTCGACCACCTATAATTGCTGTTTCGTGTGCTTCTGTAATTTTTTAAATTTTTTTTAGCTGCTGCACAGCTAGAGAATGTGCATCTAAGTTTCCTGGCCTTATCTTTGTTTTTTATTTATTTATTTTTTTCATCTCTCTCTAAGTGGAACATCATCTCTCCATTTTTTTTTCCTCTTAAGTCTTCGACTCCGGCTGTTCTGCACCGGACTCATCTCTCCATTTTTTGTGGTAGCTGTACTTTGATCAGCCAAGACACCTCCATCTTCTCGCCGTCACCGCTGTCACTTGCACCCTAGTCGCCACCAGCCAGCTTGCCTCAGCCGCCAGAAATCGCACGCGTCTCAGCCCTCCTCTGCCAAATCTCCTTCCTTTGGTGTGTTTTCCTTCCCAATTTATTAGTTCCTCTGCTCTCTCTCTCTCTCAGAAAATTGAAAGAACAAAGGGACAAAAGAGGCTATTATGACCGATTGGAAGGGTGATTTGGGTTGTGATTTTTTAATATCCTTCTTTCTCCAAAAAAAAAAAAAAAAAAAAAACTTTTGGGTGCTGTTTGTGTGTTTATGTATATTGATTATTTGCTTAGATTTTTGTATTCCTTTTCATTGTATATTGATTTTTTTTGTTTTCCATACCAAATTTCCATGAATGCGACCTATTTTGATCGAGGCTACAATGCCCACTGCAATTTTTTGTCTTATGGCTCGTTTGTGCTCTGTTTGGTATTCATGCAATTCCTTGAGTTGAGGTTCTGTAATGGGGAACAAAGACGTGGGCTTGGGGGGGTTTTGTTTAATATTTTCCATTCTTTTTCTATCTTTAGTGATGTTGAGCCACCTACTTATCATTATTTCCATGCTATATGTTAATTGTGAATTCCAAGTTTTCTATGTAAAAAGAAAAATTGAATTGTTGCAGGTAAGGAGTGATGAAGATGGATTTCAGGGCTCATGGCACCTACGACTGTAATTGCATGTTATAACCATCGGCTTAATTTTCCAAGAGGGTCTGCTTTGCATCCCTTCTGTGCATCATTTTAGATATTATATATAAAGAGCACAGAATTGAAAAAATGAACACTTTATGTGCTCTTTATAAATAATAAAACCGGCCATTTGCCTTTCTATTCACAGAGCATCATACATGTACAAATAGTACCCTATCGGATTACATGTTTACCTTATAGTCTTTGAATCTATGCATGAGCCTCTCAGTGTAGCTGTGTAAGTTGTAGGGAGAAGTAAAAAATGATTTCAACAGAAGAAAAAAAAAAGGGAGGGAATGTAGAACATCATTGGAAGAATTTTACTAACATTTTTGTAATATTTGGAATTTGTAAGTGTAGGATTCCATTTCAATATATTTAGGTATTTTTAGAGTTTCATGATGAAATTTAAGTCTTTATATAGTAGCATATTAGTTAGGAGTAGTTTATGAATGTTTTTCCTTGCAAAATAGGTTTCATGAAGCATTTAAATTGGCTTCCAATCTGTAAAACGAAAATGAGATTTTAGTTTAATCCATATAATTATTTCAAGAGTTTTTCTATTTTTCTGGAGGATTCTAAAGTTTTCGTTGTGGACTGAAGGATTTTCTAAGCTTTAATCATGCATTTGCCATTCCTCTAATATCACGCCATATTGAGTATAAATCTTCAAGAATGGCCGTATGTGAAGGAAACCTTCAATAATCTTTTTTCTGCAATAGGCTTGTCAAACAATTTGATTGAAAGGAACATGTGAAAAAGAAAACTTATTTGTTGAATTGATAAAGATATATTAGTAATCATAGTAGCATCTAGGCAAGAAGTAGACAGACTCATTTGTCTCTTTTTTCTAGGTTGCAATGTTTGTCAAATTCAAAGAAGAAAAATGTATGTCTTTTCACCATGAAAGAGTCAAAATATCCAAAATTTATAAGTGTGTCAAGAAACATATACAGAAGAGATGAGCTAAACCACATTAGTGTGCTGTTACTTAGCTCCTGCAACCAAAGCCTTTACGTAGATGATAAATATATCTTGGACTGAATTTCTCAAAACATAGTACATGAGTGAACCACATAATTGTATGTTGCAACAATGTTAATTTGTTTCCCTCTTTATTCTAGTTCCTTCAAAATATGTCGTTCCCTGAGACACGTGGTTAACTTCTTCTTTGCTTTTTAGTTACTTATACTCACTATAATCACATTACTTCCAACACTTCACATATTGTTTGATTATTTATAATTTGGGTTCAAATTATAATAATTTTTTTGAATTGTGTAGGTATAAATTTTAACTTAGACAACACGCCTGTTTGCCAAGGTGGTTTTGCCCAAGCAAACAAAGATGATGAAGATGACAATGAGAATGAGGTTAATGACTAGGAATCTACTTTTGTATTTTTTATTTGCGCTAATTTCATTGATTATTGTTAGACACTAATTTTATTATTTGTATATAGTTTTACATTTTGTATGGAGTTAGAGATTTATATAGTGGGTTGCTTATGTTGAAAGAACTCAAGTGATATATATGAATGAGTTCTGAAGTGCCATAGTTGGCTTTTATAGCCTATGCATTACTTTGTATTATGTCTAAGTTTTTGCTGAGTTTTAACTCATTGTTGTAAGGCATGAGTTTTGTGGAATTTGTTACAAGCCATGCGTTTTAATCTTTTGTGAAATTTGTTATATAGCCTTATTGCATTGTGACAATTTGATTTAGTTAAATTGAAGTATTTATAATTACTTAAGTTTTGTGTATAAATTATACTTTCAACAGGTTTTAGATGCTAGAAAAGATAAAAATTATGAATATGACCTTTAAGAGATTGTATTAATAGGTATTAAAAAACTTGATTATACGGGAAATAGTCAGTATAATCAAGTTTTAAAAAACCTGAAACAAAGTTTATTGGGACATATTGGGACATATAAAGCATACTTATGTGCCAGGAAAAAATTGTTTCCTGGCGCATAAATTATAAACGCCAGGAAATTAACTTTGTTGGCACCCAAATGTTGGCGTTTGATAAACGCCAGGAAGGTCTTCCTGGCGTTTAAATGATGTTTCCTGGCGTTTTTTTAAAAAACGCTAGGAAAGTCCCTTTTTTTTTGTAGTGTAATACTCACCACAAAGATATGAAGCCCGTTCTATAGAACTTCGATTTAGCGCTTAAATACATCAAATCCTAAGACAATACAACATGATTAAGCAACATGCAAGCTACATAGCTTAATCAAGAGAGAACAAACTCGAATTTGATAATTTACCTCAAACGATCGGTAGAAGTGACGATCAAACACCGAGAATTATGATTCCGATGTTAGATTAGGCTTTGAAAACTCTTTAGAATCAAAACCAAGGGTTTGGGCATCAATCCATGGTGAGAAAAGAGAGAAAACGGATGAGAGGAGTGAAAAAAAATACAGAAAATGATCTACATGCGCGTTCTGAAGATTTATACCAGCGCAACTCGTACGGACGAGGTGATGCCCGTATGGACGAGTTAGTGACCACAACTGCAAGGCATACAGACACAATTAGAGACGAGCGTCTCTGAGCAACTCGGCTGCAATGGCATACAGACGAAGTTACAGACAAGCATCTCTGAGTAGCTCGACTGCAATGGCGTACGAATGGGATAGAGACGAACCAACTGAAAGGCTCAGCAATCAGATGTTGAACTACAGCCCAGTTCAGCAACCTAAACTTATTTTCATTGTAAACATTTAAGTAAATGTTTCCTTTACTTTAAGTTTACAATGTAAATAAGGAAAAACCCTATGTTTGGATTCAAATAAAATACTAGAAAATCAAATTTCAATTAGATCGAAATATGAAAATCCAGTTTTAGTGCAAAATAATAATTTTGCGACTGTGGTAAAAAATGACCCATCGAAAAACTCTATATAAACCTCGTAAATAAAATCCAATAAAATCACATTATGCTATCCAATGCATAAGAAACAAAAAGCGGTAAATTATATTCAAGGATTCTCAATTTGGCGAAAAATTTATTTTTCATATTTAGCCAAATTTTTCATACTTATAGAATATACATTATAATATATTATTACTAAAAATAATATGCACCATATGTAAGTATATTAATTATATAACACTATTTATATAAGTAATTATATATATAACATTAAATTAATTTATTAGATGTATATAATTTTTCTAGATCATCAAATTGGATTTCAACTGATCAAACGGCCCTCAAAATACATAGGTCTCAAATTGAAAGCCATGATGAGGTGTTTTGTCACGTCTTCTTGTGGATCTCAAATTGAATGTTAATATAATACAAAATGTACTATGCTTGTGGTGTAACATCCCAGAGGCAGCTAATTTGCTAAATACATATGTATTATATGGTTTCTTTTATTTTTTAAAACTTTTGATGGCATGGCACGTTTGTGGTCATTCATCAATGATGGACGGCCACAATTTTAAGTATCTCATTAATGGGAATCTTGATCCTCTCGCACGTCTTTATGTCTTCCTTCAAATTGCGCCATATGTTCACAAGAGCCTTTAGATTCAACCACATGTTTTCCAATACACTTCTTCCTTGCCAATATCACATGTCACTCAACAAGACATTTAATTACCACTTCCCAAAATTACTAGCTAGTAGCTGGACGGCTACACCTTTCCCCATTTCACAAACTTTCTCCCTTCCCAACACACTACAGCTACACATTTCCCATCTACAAACTTTTCCCCTTCCCAAGTACCTTTCATTTCTTCTTCTTCTTATTATGCGAGACCATCTTCTGCAAATATACCAATCTCCATGTCAAAATTCATGTATTTCTCTTCTACCCAAGACCAGACTTCACGCATTGTCTCTAACCCTATGCCTCTTTCTCCCACATTTCAACAAGCCCAACCATGGCTGAGCGCGGTGGATTTGGGAGAGGCTTTGGTGGTGGTCGCCCCAAGGGGACGTCGATGGCACAGGGCACGCCGTGACGAGAAGAAGTTGGTGCCAGTGACAAGCCGGGGCGTTTCATGTATTAAATTTTTAATTTTATTATTTTGTTTCTTAAATCAAAAAATTGCATAATCTTTCTCGAGCTGAGCTGAGTCGAGTACTCGATAAAGTACTCGGCTCGACTAATAGGTGAGCTTGAGCTTGAATTCGCACAGGATTTTATTCTTGGCGCGCGGAGCCGAGCTTTTAGTACTCGTCACGAGTTAGAGCCGAGCTCAAACTGGTGTCTAAACTAAATAAGCCGAGCTCGCACAGGCACTACTCGCCCGAACTTGGCTCGTTTACAGCCCTAGGTAGAAGGAATCTCAGAGTCAAGTTTCGGTTTATTGTTGAACTAACAATCCAAATGAGGAAGGGAAGGATTGAAACTAGGGGATTTCGAATAAGGATGAAAATGCTTTTTGGTGTGAGAACATTGGGGTATTTCAATGGTTTTTGAGAGGAGAAAGAAAGAGGCAATTTAGAAGACACTACTGACTCAAAAAAGGAAGGACACATAGGGTTAGGAGAGGAAAGACTAATTACAATAGAACTAGGAACAATGATTAAGATAACTTGAATCAATTATAAATATTCTTTTGTTTTTAGTTGACGTTGTTCTTCATTGAGTCTTCTTTTTTTTTTTTTTTTTTTTGTGTAATGCACATTGTTTACGTGCTTAATAGCTCGATGACATTGGCTTTTAGGGTTTTATAATAGATTTTTTCTTCCTTATAAATTCTTATGGGGTTTTACCGAATTTGTTTTGGGGGTAGCTTATTAATTGATATAAGAAATAGGCTCAATGTGATAATATGCTATTTTGATTGTTAGGAATATATGGAAGACTCATTTAGATACTTATAAGATTGTTAAAATTGTTCTATTATTTTTTAATTAGTAGTTTGAAAGAAAGACATAATCATTTTTGCAAAGTGAGGAAGGATAGTTTAATCGTATCATCGCTTTAAAAGAATTTGGTACATAAAGATTTGATAAATTTCATATATTATATGCAAATAATTCATCATAGTTTAATCTTAAAGAAATTTAGATTGAAAAAAGGTTAATTATGAAGTAAATTGTTTTTTTTTTTTCTAATTTAAGATCTGAAATAATTTATTGTTATTATTTATTTTAAATAAATTGGAATTTCACAAACCCTAAACACGTTGCTACACTTGCTTCATTCAAAGGCTTCCTCTTGGGTATTACAGTCGTCGTTTCTCTCCTCCTAGCTAGCGGTTACTGATGGAGATCAAAGCACCGCTTCGAAGGATCTCATTCAAGTACCAATTGGGCCGGTTACGAGAACACAAGCAAAGAAGTTCAAGGATGTACTCAACGGACTCATTCAAGAGTTATGGGCTCAAGAAAATTCGTGGAGGCCTATTGAGCATGATCCACGTGGGCAACAAAGAATCGTCACCCTGATTCAAGTTCTAGAAGGATCCGGTCAAGGCTAAGAATTGGCAATAAATATTTTGGGTCTATTCTAGAAGGATTTGATTGCGTAGCTATTCTAGGCGCCACTTTCTTTCCTTTTATGTTGTCTTTTATTTCCTTTCTATATGACTCTAGGCGTCCAGCCTTTATTGCCTTATATGTCTTGTGTGTTTAGTAAGGCAAGGATTGTGTGTTTAGCAAGTAAGGATTGTGTGTTTAGTAAGGTAAGGATTTCTTTCCTTAACCATTTTTTGCTTTAATTAGGTTTTCTATGTTAGGGTTTTTTTCTTGTAATGTTTAGCCCTTTAAATAGGTGCATAAGCAATGGAAAACGCAGACATTGATTATTCATAAACTTGTGAGATTTATTTTCTTTGGTTCTTTGAAGAACTACTCGAACTTATCGGGATTTCCCGTGGCGTTCATCTTGACTTATCAAACGGAGTTTCAACCACCGTTTATGGCGTCTTCATTATACCGAGGTTCTTGTTTATCATAAACAACGGGTCGAGGTCTTCCATTCGAATCTGTCCATAGAACGATCTTGGGTTCCCTTTCGTTGTTGGGTCTCGTTATTCTTGACGGGGTTCACATTAGTTACCCACCCCTTTGATTGCCCTACTCTACTCTTTTCTGATGAAATTTTTTTCAAAGGTTTGTGTTGACAAGTGTAAGATTGAGATCTACTGGAGGAACTTCCAACCAAGAAGAAAAACCCAAACAAAACAGCAAAGACTGAGATCTCGAAAACAAAAACTTATTTTCTGACAGAAAGAGTAGATCAGGCCTGTGAAGCCTAATCAACGCCTGTAAAGCATGAATTGTCAGGCCACGAGCCAACCCCCGACAATTCCAAGCTAAAGCCTTCATTGAGGCAGTGGGGGCATATTAAAGCCCGCCACCCTTGCTGCAATAAAGTCATCAAGAGAAGAGAAAATCGTAACACCACCTTGAAGAACCCCATCATCAGAAGAGGTAGAAGGAATCTTGGAGTCCAGTTTTGGTTTCTTGTTGAACTGAAAATCCGAATGAGGAAGGGAGGGATTGAAACTAGGGGATTTCGAATAAAGATGAAAATGTTTTTTTGGGGTGAGAACATTGGGGTATTTCGGTGGTTTTTGAGGGGAGAAAGAAAGAGGCAATTTAAACGACACGATTGACTCAGAAAAAGAATGACAAGTAGGGTTAGGAGAGGAAAGACTAGTTACAATAGAACTAGGATGTAGTGCCCTAAGGATTTATCAAGTTTTAGGGTTTATTTTTGAGCTTTGGATGCCATGGAATGTTTGAAGGATTCTATGGAATGTTCAGTGTGCTCATGAAACATTCGATGGTGAGGATCAAACGTTCGATATATGTTCTGATGCACTGATTCACGTGAAAACTTTTGATCAATATGCATGTTAGACAGTATCAAACGTTCGATGCTTTTATAAAACGTTCGATGTGCTTTTATCAAACGTTCGATGCTTTTATCAAACGTTCAGTGAAAACCTTAGGTCTATTGGGCAATAGTACATCAAACGTTCGATGTCGTACATAGAACATTCGATGAACCTAAAAATCCAACAGTCCTTAGCTAGATGTTCCACCTCTATAAATATAGCCCCTACCCCTCTTTGCATTGTTCACTTAAGTTTGGGAGATCAGAGAGCCTTGTGAATGTGTAAGGGAGAGTGTTTGGAGGAAGAGAAGAGTTTTGACTTGAAGAGGTACTCATCCTTATTTAGTTTGTTTCCTTGATGTTATTTGCTTATTGTTATCTTGCTTAGTTGTTGTTATGTCTTAGTTTTTGTGCTGTTTAGCTTAAGATTAATCAATTAGAGTTTTAGTTGGTTTTTTAAGGTTTTAGGTTGTTTTGAGGTGGTTTAAGGAGTTTGATATCTCAAACCCTGTTTTTGGAGTATGAGACTCATTCTTTTCTCTAGTTAAACCTTTAACCTTAGGAAGAGTTAGAAACCCGAAAGGAGCGAGATGTGGCCTAGAATGAGTTTCTGGACCTCATCAAATGTTTGATATTCTTCATCAAACGTTCGATGTGTGGGTGTGGAACGTTCGACCCTCTTAGTCAAACGTTCGATGCTCAGACAGAATGTCCTTTTGGGTCATTAGTGTTGGGAATACTACTATATCAAAACAAAATCTAACGCCGTGGAAAATAAACTATTCTCTAACCAAAATCAAACTTTAAGAACTCTATGCAAAGAACTATGCTATTAAAATAAATAAACAATAAAATACTTACTTGAACACTAGGGCCACTCCTTGGCTATATGTGCAGCAGATCCTTGCTCCTTACAAACAAAAATCCCGACCTTCAGATCTTCTCACCAATGACTAAAAATAACCAAGAGTGTGGACTCAAGTTGCTCTTCAAATATTTAAACTATGTTCTTCGAGTTGTTAGCTCACAAGAACTTCAGTTCTTAGTAAATACTAAAAGAACTGTGTTGGTGTATTTTCCAGGAGCCACAGGCACATTTATTTATATCCTTGAAAATATAAAAGGCTTCTTAAAATAATCAATGTGGACTAAAATAGGAGAGAGAGGAGTGGACAGCTAGGGGGGAACGCTAGCCACCACTCTCCCCCCTTGGAAAGTGACTAGCCGTCACTCTCCTTCTTGGAGAGTGACTCATGGGCTAGGGTTTCCACCCTAGCCCATGTGTTAGCTTCCCTGCATGGGGCTTGGGTTTTATCCCAAGCCCATGCTCCCACTTACCTCTTTGTAAAGTTTTCCCTTTAGGCCCAAATTTTAATTAATTAAAACAACCTGTTTAAATAATAAGCCCATGTTTTAATAAATTAAAATACCTAGCCTAATAAACAAATAATAGTCTGTCATTGTTAATTTACAATAGCTTGGTGAGGGACCTGAAAAGAAAAATAAATTTGGCTCAAATAGTTACCAACAAATCTCTGTCGCTATTTAATTACAATTGATGTCATTATACAATTGTAACTGCACTCCAGAATTTATTCTTGATAAAAACCAACACCGTTCCTTTTGACTTACTTATAGATGGGTATGATTCCTCCATGACATATTCCGTAGCAGAATTAGGACTAAGATATTGTTACACTAAATTCTCTACTTCATAATCCTTGATTTTCAGATTTACTCTTTGTCATTCTCCAGCTGTGAATACTCCCTTCACAAGGCAAAATATATATTTTTGATCTCAACCAAAATGCTCTAATCAGATACTGAGAATGAACTCCTTTGAAATCGTAGTCAAGGAAAATTTTCATATCCTTTTTGTTTATCCAAAAGTATTTGGATTCCCTATTGAGCAAAGCTTCCTTCACAATGTTTCATGTGATCACCCAATGCACGGAGATGTGATCCAACGTTTAAGGTCTCACTCCCTAATGCATCAAAGTGACCAACACTTACACATCTGAGTCTGCTTCCTCTCAGGATTTAGAATCATTGGTTACAAGTAGTCTGAGAGTTATTTGTCTTTCCAAGGACAATACTTTAATGGAAAGACAACTCTCGATTTATTCAGTGTATACCACCTTATACACCTACTACATCAACCCGAAGAATCCTTTTCGTCTGATTAATGTAAATCACTTTCAGTTGATGTGTAACAGCCTTAGCCAATGGAACACACAATTCCATTGTCGACTGCGAGCAATAAACTTTACAGAATACAAAGGTTATGGTGTATGACCTTGTGTAACAAATACCATTGCTCACACCCATAGTCCATATTCAATATATTCTCCAGACTCTTTGTATGGAGATTTATTCAATGAAATCATACAAAGATTATGTGCTTATATGTCACAAATATATTTAATCAATGAATAAAACTTTATTCATAACGAAACTATAACGTCAATTGTTTCACAAATTTGGATTTAGGGCATAATCTCCAACAATTAAAAGCTAGGACTCTTTTAACTCAAGGCATAAGACTAATGGTAAGATCATTTCTCATATTTAGAAGTCGGAGACAGCGTGGAAGAGTATTTGGTTGATCTATACGACACAAGTGAGTAAAAACTTACATAGATACTTGTTATTATTATACTTTTATGCATGACATTATTATTTTGATGTACAAAACCTGCATGTTTACAACTCTCATGAAATGCTTATTTATTTTCAACTGTGAACTCCATTTATGAAAATGGTTGTGATTAACAAAGATAATGAAATGATGAGTTGTGAAGAACATGCATATTAAAGACACAAAGATCAATGTGCATCGTATGACATGGTTGCACCGTCTTGTAATAGAATAATGGCCATAGGCTTACTATTATTACGAGTTGATTCTATGGTCAAGAGTTTAATTCTATAAAGAGGGCTTGGATCCAATGGTTAAGTTTGTGATAACGCATCATTCTTTGAGTGGGTCACCAGTTACGGCTTTGCTAGTCATTGTGGGCCACCCGAGGTCGGATTCGGTCGAACTGTTAGTATAAGACAGTACGTTTGTGCAATGTCCGGGGCATCGAAATTGTATCAGAAGTCCTTTTGGAAGCGCTAACCCTGCTGAGAGGAGGTAATGTCTCAGGTAAACCATATTGTTAACATATCACATGTTCATGCTTACATCATATATTATTGTTGGGAATACTATTATATCAAAACAAATATAGCGCAACGGAAAATAAACTATTCTTTAACCCAAAATCGAACTTTAAGAACTACATGCAAAGAATTAGACTATTAAAATAAATAAGCAATAAAATACTTGAACACTAGGGCCACTCCTTGGCTATATGTGCAGTTGATCCTTCCTCCTTGCAGATAGAAATCCCGACCTTTAGATCTTCTTACTAATGACTAGAAATAACCAAAGAGTGTGGACTCAAATTGCTCTTCAAAATTTAAACTATGTTCTTCGAGTTGTTAGCTTACAAGAACTTGTAGTTGGTGTGTTTTTTCAAGAGCCACAGGCACCTCTATTTATATCCTTAAAAACACAAGAGACTGCTTAAAATAATCCATGTCGGACAAGTAGAGAAGAGTAGTGGATGGCTAGGATTAAATCCTAGCCTACACCAAACAAGGAGAGGAGTGGATGGCTAGGCTAGGGAAAGCCCCAGCCGTCACACTCCTTCCTTCATGGAAGGAGTAATGTATGGGCTAGGGTTTTCCCTAGCCCATGCGTTGGCTTCCTATCTCATGGGCCAACCCTCAAAAAAATCTCATTTAAACCGTAGTCCTTCTTTTGTTGTACCGAGTCAGGCACAAAGAAGCAAACACCTAATAAATCATTTTATCTACGTAACACAAAAAATAAGCAGAAAAAGGCAATAAGAGCTGAATAACTATGTAACACAAAATAACAATCTAGGCTTCATATATAATAAATCTAATATTGCATGTAGACAAGAAGGCTTGTTCATATATAAGAAGTTGTATATTGTGTGTTGTGTTGATTTATTGATGTACCACATCAACTTGGTTCAAATATTGCAGCAGAGGCACCAACTTCATCAGATTATGCAAAAGGCTTATCCACGGCAACTACACTTCTGGCTTGTGTACATCATCTCATCAATTCAAACTCTTCAAGAGTTGTCTCCTCATCAACACAAGCACCGAAGATAGAGATAAAGAGGAAGATGACATTAGATAGCATGTTATCTCTCTCACGCATCGAATGATAAACATGAATTTTCAATACCTTTAGGTGATCTAGGAAGGATCTTAAAGCTTGAGCTTCAGATTTCAAGGTCCTCAGGTTCAAAAATGGACATGGAAGACCACCCTTGAAGTTAGTAGTTGAAAATATCTGCATCAGAAAAAAAAAACAAAAAAGTCCACAAATTTAAACTTGAGCAAGTGATCACAATGCAATGTACATAAACCAATAGCAACATTTAGACTGTTGCGTGTACAGCCAGTGGGATTTCTCTCCTAACATCCAGCTTTGAGAAGGAAAGCCAACTAGCCTTTTCAAAGATTCATTGCACTAATCTTTCAACACTCAAGGGGCATTAGCTGGATCAAGGATCAAGATGAAAAAGAGAATTATTTGTATGAATTAAAGAGAGAACTCATTATTCATAAAAAAATAACAATAATAAAGATCGAACTCACGGAGTATAGCACATCTGGAAATGGGGGGAAATTTAAATGTCCATTGTGATGTTTTGTTGCTCAATGAAAGTTTTTGCTGGAAAGATAAATCTTACAATCTCTCCTCCAATTTCAATGATCAAAATCCAATTTCAAAAATGGGCTTGTCCTTTGCTTAGGGTCTCAGAAATGAAGCTTGAACATGATATTTTTGCACAAACTAAAGACAATTAAAGAACCAAAAGAAATAGAGAATTTGGAGCAACCAGCGTGCGACTGTCACTCTGTTTTTCATTCATGCATAGCGTGTTGGGTGTCAAAGAACAAAACAAACAAAAGAATAGGAAAGAGTTCCTATTCCGCCATCAAACTAACATTCAATTTGTTAATACGGTTTCAAAGTTTATTGTAGTTACTCTTGGTATACATGTAAAAATGAGAATCATTTTGGTTTTTCTGGTAGTTTTGCAGAAGTGTAAAGAGGTATAGTTGTTGATATAAAATTGATTCTAATTCATAAAAAATAAAAAATAAAAAACAAAAATTAAAAAATAAAAAATAGAATCATTTGCCTGATTTTTAAGATTATTAACTCAGTAGAGAAGATACCAATTCAGATGAATGGAAGGAAAGTTACTTGTACAGGCCTGTCTATCTCACAACACCAAATGTCATGGTTCTCTCAAACAAGAAACCAAGCTTTTGTTGATGCTAATAGTGCTGATCAATTTTCAAAGAAATTCCGCTCATCTTTTCACTTATTCATCAGGATCATCTAAATTGATATAACCGTGTACTCAACAGAGATAATTCACCTAAAAAAACGACCATAGAAGATATCCCGCTAAAGTTTAGTCTTAGGGGAAAAAAACAAAAAGTAGATAAATAAACATGGAAATTGACCTTTGCCACAGCTAGCTTGAATGTCAATATAAAGGGTGTACATGCCAAAATCAACAATCAAAACTAATATTAATGCTCTACATGCTATTTGAGATAACCTTTAATCCGAGAATCACAGCCCATATTAGTACCCACTCAACAAATGGAATCCGAAGCTAACATCAATACTCCACAATTGAGACAAAACCGTGACATGCAATATATAGATTTACGGTTTCCCCCTTCAAAATTAATCCCCAATTGCAATTGTTACTTCTTCAAATAGTTATCAAATACAAATACCCATATCCGTTCTTACCAAAATTTGAACTCAAACTAACACCCAAATGACATGCAAAAGGGGGCTTACGGGTTCTACCACAATTTCTACAATTCACCCAAATTTTGACTTGATCTTCGAATGGGAATTCAAAGAAAGCTACCAATTCATCATTATCAACAAACACTCAGAAATTTGAAGCCCAATATGAAAAGAAAGCAAGATTTGAGCAAGAGAGAAGAAAATACACCGAAGAGAGAGAGAAAGAGAGAATTACCTCAAGCAGTTGCCCAACCAAATCCTCTAGGTTTCCTGCCTTCGGTGATTACTGAAGAAGAGAAGGGAGAACACCACAAAATTTTACCCAAAATCAACAATCAAAACTAAGAAGCAAGAACACCTACCAAAACGAGTTGCCGTTTGTTTGGAAACAACGAAAGCACCAGGGCCCAACCGATACAGAGCTCGCCAGAGTCCACCACCCCAGTTGTTGCCCGCTGTACACCAATGGTGGACCCAAACCGCACCTTTGCTTCGGAATCTCTCTCTCTCTCTCTCTCTCTCTCTCGTCTAATTCTCTCACGTTCTCTCGGTCTGTGATTCTCGTCCTCTCTCACTCGAGCTCTCTGTTTCTCTCTCTATGGATCGGTGTGAAATAGCAGAAGGGGGAGAGGAGGCGCCGGTGATAGTGAGAGAGGGAGAAGAAGAGGGAGAAAGTGAGGGTTTGTCTGAGAGGGAAAAATGTTGAGAGAGAGGGAAAAAAAGAGGGTTTGTTTGAGAGGGAGAATCCAAACGGTTTGACTCAAACCGTCTGGATTCAAAATTCTTAGTCTTGACAGTTTTTATAAAACCGTCCAAAATTATATTTTTTCAGAGGGTTTTTAAAAAACCGTCTGGATTCAAAATTCCTAATCTCGACAATTTTACAAAACCATCAAGAATTATATTTTTTCGGAAGGCTTTTACAAAACCGTCATTAGTTTTCAAAAATCATCTGAAAAGTATTTAATTCTAAACAATTTTTTAAACCGTTTATAAAATGTGTGTTTTTAGTAGTGCACATAATCTTCAACCGAAGATGATCCATCCTTTGCTTCATTCATTTTTGTAGCGCCCCAGATTTTAATATACTGTTTAAATTGCCTTAATTTGATATTAAGGTTAAGTTATATATTTATATATGACACTGTAATGATTCTTGATGAATATATATGATTATATGAATATTTGTGGTATATGTATATATATATATTATATATATTGATTGGTAGATATTAATTCATAGGCTATGAATTAATGGGTAGTAATATTATATTGGGCACTAATAATATTACTAGGTGATTTAATGGATAAAGTAATTTAATTAGACCTATTGGGTATTCAATATATTGACTATAATTAAATAAATGCTATATTAATCAGTGTGGTAATATTAACTGTGGGATTAGGGCTGTAAATGAGCCCGCCTGTTCGCGAGCACGCTCGATACCCGCTCGGTTAAACTCGACCCGAGCTCGAGCTCGGTACAGTACAAACTCGCCCGTTACTATAAAAGCCCGCTCGATTAGTTAGTGATACATACCCGACTCGCTCGACTAAACTCGATAGGGGCTCGTGAGCTTGGCTCGTTAAGGCTTAAATAGACTGACTCGTTTAAGGCTCACGAGCCTAACTCGTTTAAGGCTCGAATAAACCAGCTTATTATTATCATTATCATATGATTTAAGTTATCTAACATTGTACTAATCACTTATGTCATATAATTATATAAACACTAAATCAAATAATAATAGGAATATGAAAAAAATTTATTAGGTTTAGTTATTATAATTTATATCATTCATTCATTATCATTATATACTTATCATTATCATTATCATATGATTTAAGTTATCGAACATTGTACTTATGCCATATAATTATAATACTAGATCAAATGATAATAGGAATAAGATAAAACTTTATTAGGTTTAATCATTATAATTTATATCATTAATTCATTATCATTATATACTTAGCAATGCTGTTAATATAGTCTAAAATTAAATGATTAGTACTATAATGAACAATGTATATTATTAACATATATTAAACTAATACCATTAAGTTAATAAATCAATTAATTAAAATAGGTTATAAGTAGGTTATAACTTAATAAATGAGCTGAGCTGCCCATTTAAGGTTCAATAAGTCTTAAATGAGCATATCTGGCCCATTTAAAGCTCGAAAAGCCTTTTTATCAAGTTCGGGCTCGACTCGTCAAAGTCTTTTAATTGAGCTCGATAACTCGCGAGCTTGAGCTCGAGCTCGGGTATTGTCTAACGAGCCGAGCTTGAGCTGGGATTTCTAAGCCCGGCTCGAGCTCGAGCTCGGCTCGTTTAAATTTTTTTAAACGAGCCGAGCTGAAAATCTTAAACCTCGACTCGCTCGACTCGATTACAGCCCTATGTGGGATTAATAGAGTAAATGGGATTAGTGCTTATTTATTAATAAATAGAGCTTGTGGTCCAAAATTGTATTTAAATATCTTTTGGGTCAATTGTACAATTAAGGAGACTTAGGGGTCAAAATCGAAAATACCCAAAATATAAACTTGGCAACCAAGTTATCTTATTTAAGAAGCCACCCCCTAAGTTTTATAAATTAGAAACCCACCCCCTATGGTTTAAACCCACACCCGCGTCTCTTCTTCTTTCTTTCTCATTTCTTCTTCTTTTCGTTCTGCCCAGCAGAACCGAGAGAGAGAGAGAGAGAGAGTTGTAACGTGAGAGAAAGACCGAAAGAGAAGCCGAGAGAGAACTCGAGAGCGAGAGGTTCAGACCGAGAGACCACCTTGAGAGAGAAAAGAGAAGCTCTTCCCCTGTTCCATCTTCTTCCTTCTTTGTTCTTCCTTTCCCTTTCTCCTTCTCTATATGAATTGTATGAGAGAGAAAGAAAGAGAGAACGAACTAGTGGGAGCCGGATTCAGAGGCTGAGACCCGAGAGCCACCGAGAGTAGAGAACCGGTTGTTCTCCAAGGTAATTTCGGTTTCCCTTAAAGCTTTTGGGTTTGATTTCAATTGGGTATACTGATTTTATGCTTATGGGTTGATTTTAGGTGTTTTAACCAATTGGGTATTGGGTATTAATTCTCGGTTGTGTGTGTGTGTTCTGTTTCGGTTCTTGACCGAATGGGTGAGTGTGTGTGTGTTGCTCTGTTTTTGTGGCTTAACTGAATAGATGTTCTTGAGTTGAGTTTTTGGTTATGGGTTTATTGATTTGGGGCTTGAGAAAATTGGCTATGACCGATTGGTTTAGATTTTTGGTTTGTGCTCTGTTTTGGCTCTACCTGATTGGGTTTGATTTTCTTGTTCTGTTTTCCTTCCTCTACCCGAATGATGTAGTGGTATTTGTGTGCTGTTTTGGCTTGGTTTGGCCGTAAGTTGTGTATGTGTTCTGCTTCTTAAATTCTACCCGAAGGGTGCTTGTACTTTGTTTTGATGGAGTAAACCGAATGGGTTCTTCCATCTCGGTTGTGAATTATATTTGGGCATTCTTTGTGTAAATCATGGTATTGTTTCTCCTAATTTAATGTGCTGTTCAGTTGCTCTATTCTTGAGGATTTATTCTTGCTTCATTTCTCATCTTTCTACTAGAATGATATTTGATTGTTCTTGGGGTTTCTTTGACAGAATTTGTTGGCTGTTCATGGGTTGGGATTTTCTGATGTTATTCTTATTATATTGGTCGTTTTGAAGGCCAATGGATGTTCTTTGTTGTGGGCTGTTTTGATGGCTTAAATGGTGGATTAAATGGCTGTTTGTTGGCTGTTTTGACGGCCAGTTGGTTGCTGATTTTGGAGTCTGGTTTTAGGTTGTTTTGCTAAAAGTATTGTGTGCTGTTTTTGGGTGTTTTGAGTTGAAGTTTGTGGCTTTTGTTTTATGAGTTGTTGGGTACGAGAACTTGGGTTCTCTATGTGTAAAGAGTGGTTTAAGTGAACTTAGAGTTTCATATGAGTTTCTTAAACTCATGGATTAAAGGGTTTAATGATAGTGGGTTATAAAATGAGTAAAATGAATGGATGGATTTTTTTTGGTATGAGGTTTAAAAGTAACCTTGGGCTAATGATTGGATTGAATTGCAATGTTTGCCAAGTGTCGCATCTACATCTGTGTTCTTCAAGGACTGTAAGTATTCACAATACTTACTGAGGATGAAACTGTGGTTATATTCCTTTTTAATTTATTATTATTTTATTCATTTGCATGTGTTATAAATTGCTCATACATTACAACTACGTATTCTGTGAATTGGTAATGATGTGACATTTAGTTGGTCAGTAGCAGGGGTGTGAGAGATGATCCAGTGGACCTTGGGTCCCTAAACCAAAAAATAAGAGTTAATGCTGGAATGTCGGTTCCAGATGCAAACTAGTAATCTGCTTAAGTAGGGGAGGTGTAACGTTCGTTAATACGAGGTTGGCCCATTATGAGTGGAGTGTAATTTCATGCTGCATTAAGACTAAACAAAGCCTTCACAACAATGCATAAAAACTCATTCATTACATTCATTATATATGTCATATGATTGTTTAATAATTCAATTATCTGTTATATTAGGATATGGTTGACTCACTTAATTCCACAGTGTGTGATGCAAGACTTGAAGCTGAGGGTGGAAAACCCTTTGCTAGTCGGAATGGTGGATTGACTATTTACTGTGTTTGTGTTGCTAGTAGCTGGAGAGCTAGCTTAGTTGATTTATGTTCTATATGTTTATATTTTATTTCTGTTGTATTCGTTATAAGGCATTGAGTTAGTTTATGCTTTGTATTATTGTGTAAGCTTGATGTTGCAACTGTATGCCGCCTGTGGCACTCTCTTTTATTGAGTGTTTTTGGTATGCATTCATTTGTAATTATCATATGTTATAATGTTTTATGAAATTGGGTATTTCAATTAGCTATGTTGTATTATCGGAGATATTCCTAAGTGTTTTAGAAGAAAAAATATTCCGCTATGAGATTAGATCTCTGAGGTAGTAATGTCACGTAGAAACCGGAGGTTTCTGCGTATGGTTTTATTGATCTAAAACCGGGGCGTTACAATTTCATCTAGAACCTCCCTACTCGTAGGCTTGAAGTTGTTTACATAGTCCTCTTCAAGAAACCTGGCATTTGTAGCAACAAATACCTTCTTATCCTCAGGACTATAAAACAAATATCCCTTTGTACCTTTTGGATATCCAACAAGCAAGCATACTTCTGTTTTGGATTCCAACTTATCTGATTTCCCCTTCAGCACATGTGTTGGGCACCCCCAAACATGGATATAATGAATACTAGGCTTGCGCCTAATCCATAGTTCAGTGGGTACCTTAGAAACAGATTTAGATGGAACCAAATTCAGTAAGTATGCTGTTGTTTGTAAAAGATATCCCCAAAAGGACATGGGTAGAGCATCATAACTCATCATAGCCCTTATCATTTCCAAAAGAGTTTTGTTTCTTCTTTCCGACACACCGTTCTGCTGGGGAGTCCCCGGGGTGGTCAACTGGGATATAATCCCTGCCTCTTACAAATGATCCTTAAAGTCTCCAAGGAAGTATTCACCACCTCGGTCAGACCGAAGAGCTTTAATATGTTTACCTAATTGCTTTTTTGCCTCAGCCCAAAACTGTTTGAATTTATCAACAGCTTTAGACTTTCGGCGCATAAGGTAAACATAATCATACCTTGAGTAATCATCAGTGAAAGTGATGAAGTACTCATAACCACCTCTACCTTGGATACACATAAGACTACATACATTAGTATGTACTAACTCAAGCAATTCTTTGGCTCTATACTCTTTTGCAGAAAAAAAAAAAAAATCTCTTGGTCATTTTTCCTTACAGGCACGATTTGCAGATTGGATAATCATTAAAATCCAATGGGCCCAAGAGCCCATCATTAACCAGTCTTTGAATCCTTTTGAAATTAATGTGACCAAGACATAGATGTTAAAGATAAGCTTTATTAGTAGAAAGAAACTTCATCTTTAAAGGTAAAGTATTATGAACAGATTCTATAACAGAATTATTAACAGCATTCAAATCAGGAGTAATAATATACAGACCATCAACAATCATTCCAAAACAAATAAAAGCTCTTCCCTTCTTTATAACCGTTGTATCCCTCAAAATAGAGGTATACACGCATTTACCCAAGAATGTAACATAAATTAAATTTCTATGAATTTCGAGTACATAAAGACAGTCTGTTAATATTAATACTCTAGAATTAAAATAAAGTTTAATAATGTTGGAACTAGTGTCCAAAACTCCAATTGATCATAAAGATATTTAGATGTGATGAATATTGTTAATTATTCCATGATTTGATTATTGAGCTTTGGGCATACTTATTATTGCATATATAGGGTTTTGTATATTTATCGGTTATATGCAGTCCCTAAGTTGCATTAAATTTGATTATGGTGTGAAGCAATGATATTGTTCACACAGAAGACCATAGTCAAAAGTCCCTTGTAACTTATTAAAGTGTTATTCGTAGTCGTAAGTGGAACTGGGAATTCCACCTAGACTATAACATGTCAACTTAAGGATTTGTCTTAATCGAGTGAAGCAGTGTGGTTTCAGGTTGACATTGTTGGTATTATAGCAAGGTAGGCTTATACAAGGCTATGCACTAAACAGGATCGCGTGAGCCATCATTCCTATAATAACTGTCATAGAAAATGATGAACATGCATGACGACTTATGAATATTAGTCTAAATCTTGAGAAGATTGTGAACCAGATGTCAAATGGTGATTGCTTTGATGTATCTCAGTGAGATCAAATCGATGGTCATACATACTTTGTACATTGGGCAATCATCATGTAATATTGTGGCAGATCACTCTTCAAGAAGGAGTCTAAGTCCTTTGTAGGAAAACAAAAAGATAAGAAAATTCCTCTTGTTTTAGGATCAATAAGAATGTTTATTCCGTGTCTCGGGTCCAAGCGTTTTCAGTCGTATTTAACTGAAACTGTGTATAAGGATGAGTTTAACCTCACAAGGTATATTGGGATAAATCATGAGGTTTGGATCCCGGTACTCAAGGAAAAAGATGTGAAAAAAAGTGACAGTTATTCATCTTTGGTTCAACCACGGAATATATTCTATGGAGGGGTAATATGCTAAAGTACGTCATGAAGGATTAATTGTTTATTGCAAAATATGATTTAGAGTTCAATCACATTTATTTAGTGGAATTATCTGTGATTTTTGATCAAGGTGATGAGTCATTGGATGATAAGATTTCAAAGGACCAAAGTAGCTAAATATATTTTCCTTCCGGGTCCCTTCTTGAGCTGTTGTAAATTGATTAAGTGACTATAAGTTTTAGTTATTTATTTATATATTAATTGCCTATGTTTTTATTTAAATAAGACGTGGGCCAGAAATTAATATATATATTAATTTGATTTGTTTTATTTATTTAAACATGGGCTAGAGAATTTATTTCTCAAGGGCCATTAGTTTGGAGGAGTTTGGGCTAAAGAATTAATTCCTAGAGCACAATCCATAGAAAAAGAGCATTGGGTCTGCAGGATAAAACCAAGGGGCCTAAGCAGGCATGAGAGAGACTAGGCTAGGGTTAAAACCCTGACCCTAGGCTCATGGGGAGCATAATGCTCCCCATGGCCAGTGGCTACACAAGGGGAATTAATTCCCCTTGTGGCCGTACAAGAAGAATTAATTCCCCTTGTCGCCGTAATTGATTTATCAATTTTTTAAATTAATTACAGGGTTCTTGAACTTTCTTTACCTCTTCTCGAAGCAGACCTGCAGTTATCAATAAAGGCTCAGTCAGAAGCAGAAAAATCATCTCTTAGAATACAAGTATTCTACAAACTGTAGGCAATAAGCATTGAGGTATTAAGTGAGTAATTTTTTAGAAATACTATACTCTTGCTTCAAGTTGTGAGTCCACACAACTTGTCATGTTCAGCCATCAAGAAGACAATTCGGATTTATGAAGAACAATGTTCTTCATGTTCTTCGCGTTCTTGGAGTCCTTTAAGCCTTTGAAGATTTTGGAGCTCATGGTGATCATGGCGTTCTTGGTGTTCTCCGCGTTCTTTATCAGCTTCGAAGATCATCAAGAACAAAGATGCAAAGGTGAATTCAAATAGCCCTATATGCCTAAGGAGAGGCCGACAGGATATGTAAGTAAATCTAATTCATGTTTTACTTTAATCTTGTGAAACTTAAAAAGCATTCTTTCTCTTGAAGTTAATTGCGATCCTAGATCAATTAGATCCATTTAAATTTTTTTTTATGTTTCTGCTGTGCTATACCATGTTTCTTGTTAACATTGAGCACGATCCCCAACAAATAAGTCCGATGGAACGGATCGAGACCCTTGTTCCATCACCGAGCGTCACGCTCATCTCTCCTTCATTCAATTTTCTGGCTTTCTGAAACCCCTGGAAAGAATTGCAGATATGATTAGTTGACCCTGAATCCACAGACCAGGTACCCGTGGGATTCACAACTAAACATGATTCTACTAAAAGAGAAGATATATTACCTTTGCTTTTGGAAGCAAGGTACTTGAAGCAATTCTTCTTCCAGTGCCCTAGCTTATCACAATAATAACAATTCTTATCGGATTTGCCTTTCTCCTTCTTTCCAGCTTTAAACCTTTCAGCAACAGAATTGCTAGTCAGTTTTTCCTGCTTCTTCTTCCATATGCCTTTCGGATTGGATTTTGAAGCATGAGCATAATTTACTGAGACTTTACTTCTTAGGATGCTTTCCACTACAATCAGCTCATTCATCAATTCAGCTAAAGTGTAGTCCTTCTTCTTGCTCATGGATACATTTAGCCTAAACTAATTGAATGAGTTAGGCAACGATTGTAGAATCATGTTTACCTAAGATTCACCATCAATCTCTGCACCCAGAACCTCCATTGTATTGAGCAGGGCTATCATAGATAGACAATGCTCTCTCACTGGAGTACCCTCAACCATCTTTGTACTAAGTATAGATCTCATCGTATCTGCCTTAGAAGCATGACTCTGCCCCCCAAACATCTCTTTCAGGATTCCCATCATGTGCGAAGCATGATCTACCTCATGAAGCTGATGCTGGATTACATTTGACAAGGAGGCCAGAATGTAACATTTCTTGGCCATCTCATCTGACTTCTTCCAGCGTTTAAATCATTGTGAGTCATCCTCAGATGCACCCTCAACTGGAATAGAGGGGCATGCCGCTGCAAGCACATACTTGTGCCCTTCCGCAGTTAGCACTATGTCCATATTACGTTTCTAGTCCACATAATTTGGACCCATCAGCTTACTCTAATTTAGAATGGTGGAGAATGGACTAAACGAAGATATATTCTAGTTTTTGAAAAAATATATATAACATTGTACATAACCAAGCATATACTCATATTCAGCATTTAAATAAACGTGTGAACCTAATAAAAACATATATATTAAAAATGCTACGACAACCTAGTTTCGTAAATTAAAAATACCCTCTGTATGGAATGCAAGGCTCAAGGCCAAAACAAGATATCTTTAATCACCCAACTAGACAAGAATTTCTCTTTTCATTAATGCTTACAGTCATTAGCAAACACCATCATTAATACTATTAAGCTATTAATGAACTATTGTTTTCCTTTAGTCTCTAATCTTAAGAACTAGTGCTCCGCATGGAGATTAGTATCGTAGATTAGACAAGCGTATACCGTCAAGTCGTTCCATTGTGAATTGTCAAGTAACTCCACCATGGGGTGGTCGTCCCTAATGCATAAAACACAACTTCTCTATCCATCTAGTAATCTACCTATAATCTGTGAAACAAAATAGCCTCCACTTGGAACGCAAGGCTCAAGGCCAAGACGAGATATTTTGCCCTCTTCTTACTTTTAGATTTATGACGAAGACCGTGAAATTCCACTTGTGGTTTCTCACTTCCACTTGATAATTTTAAACTTATGAGTTTTTATAACAATTGTCCTTTTCCTTGCAATTGCGACTTTGTCACTATGTTTTCAAATAAACATCCTCCTAACAGAATTAGGAATCTTAACCCCTATCCATCCTTTTTCTTCTGTGTTCTGATGAATAAAATTCTAGTCCGCGTAGTTCGAGCCTTTGAAATTTATCCATCTAATTTTGGGACAACCCACAACACTAAGAAAAATATTATTATGAAAAAACTGGTTATACCGACAAACTCCAATTATGAATAAAATTCATGATTGGTGTTTTCTTAATTATATGCACAGCATAAATCCCTTGTGTAATGATTTAATCATCATACTATACCCATGAGCAAATTTTCCTGGGAAAATAATTTCTCAAACACAATTTTCACACTACACCTTATCTTACAGGATTTTTGAAATTTCAAATCCGTTGATGAATTTTAAAACAATCATAACTATTTCGATATAACTCGAAACAAAGATCTGTTTTGACCATTGCGTCAACCACGATTTTTACTTGCAAAAATAATAGCCCAAATATTTTTAGGACAAGCCCAAAAATATTTATTAAAATCGTAATCTTCCAAACCATGCTGTAAAATAGCAGCAGAACTGCTTGTAATGCAAAATTGAATTAAAATTGTAAATGGCCTCCAATCAACACGAAATTTTGTAGATAGGATCCAACATGTTATAGAACATGATCCAAGTCTAAGAAAAAAATTTCAGTTCTTGGATACTTCCAGAAAAAATTCCAAAATTGAGCCAAACAGAAAACAAAAAACTATTTTCAAAAACTTGTTCTTGCACATGCAATCTATAAAGCTCGCTCTAATACCAATTGTTGGGAATACTACTATATCAAAACAAAATATAGCACAGCAGAAAATAAACTATTCCCTAACCCAAAATCGAACTTTAAGAATTACATACAAAGAACTAGACTATTAAAATACATAAGCAATAAAATACTTACTTGAACACTAGAGTCATTTCTTAGCTATATGAGCAGTTGATCATTGTTCCTTGCAAACAAAAATCTCTGATAAGTGCTGAATGTTATACATTCAAACCCCTTAATTCACATATGTATTTTGTAAGTTTTGGAAGTAAAGAAGTCAATTCCATCAACTTGGGCTTAAAGCACATTAACTATTGCAAAGCTGCTGAGCATTTGACCTTTGTGCATTATTTTGTCCATAACTTTTAGCTTAAAACTCGAATTAAGGCAATGTTAGGGCATTGAAAAAATGACTCAGAGAGGAACAAATCATTGTGCAAGAAGCTAAAGCTGATAAAGTGCGCTCGAGCACCCAAACTGGCGATCGAGTGCCCTCGCGCTCGATCCCCATCGATTTCTGCAAAATGCTGAAGTCGGTTGGCTCGTTTTGGAAAGATGGAATTCCGACTCCAACTTGATTTTGGACTTCTAGGCTACACGAAATTGATTAGGGTTGTTCCTAAACTCTATAAATACTCCCCTAAGTTCTCCAAAACAAATAGACAAGCTGGAGGAGAATAATCAAATGCTTCAAAGAATGGTTTTTCTTAATTTTTTTTTTAGTTTCAATTTTTCTTTGTTATTTTCTTATGAGATTGATTTTCATCCGAATTATGTGCATCTAATACTTTAGTTAGGGCTCAATTGAAGCCATAATCATGTCTTAAGGTTTCAATTTGCCTTGCTACAATTCTTGTCTTGATGCTTAACTTGATTATTTCTGGTTTTATTGAATTCCTCATAATGGTTATGCTTAATCATCGTATGCATGTGGTATGGATTCGGTATTTAGGTCAATTTTGATGACCGAGTCCTGGGCCTAATAGAGTAACAAAAGAACCTCATCACAGGTTCTTGGGATAATCAACATGAAAGACCAGAATATACACCTTGTTCTAAGTTTTAGTTTGTTTGTCGATCTCCATAGATTTATGCTTTCTTGAAGAATAACTTAGTATACACCTATGCTAAATCCATTAAGAAAGAAAAGAGTTAGAATATACACTTATGCCTAATCTCGTTGTTTAGGGAGATTAATAGCTTTTAGAGTATACACCTATGCCCTTAGGCTGGCAAACATGAAGTATCTTGACATAATTGTAGCATTGTGAATATTGTGTTCTTAATTGAGTATGATTAGCGATGGATATCGATGCCCTACCTTTTTATCTTATTATTTCAATTCTATCTTTTATCTCGTTTCATTTAAAATATCTTCTTAGGAATTGCTTTTTAAACATATTTTATCAATTCTCGTGAAAATGATCTCGTATTTGCCGTCTATATTATCGTTTTGATCTTGTGCACTTGCGAATAAAACGTGCATTTATTTATCTATTTATTTAGGTAGATATTTGTACAACAATTCCAACCTTCAGATCTTCTCACCAATAACTAGAAATAACCAAAAGAGTGTGGACTCAAATTGCTCTTCAAAATTTAAACTATGTTCTTCGAGTTGTTAGCTCACAAGAACTTGTAGTTGGTGTATTTTTTTAAAAGCCACATGCACCTCTATTTATATCCTTGAAAACACAAGAGGCTACTTAAAATAATCCATGTGGGACAAGTAGAGAAGAGTAGTGGACAGTTAGGATTAAATCCTAGCCCCCACCAAACAAGGAGAGAAGTGGACGACTAGGCTAGGGAAAAACCTAGCTGTCACACTCCTTCGTTCATGGAAGGAGTAACGCATGGGCTAGGGTTTTCCCTAGCCCATGCGTTGGCTTCCTATATCTAAGGCTTGGGTAATGCTCCCACATTACCTCTTTGTTTAGTTTTTTCCTTAGGCCCAAATTTTAATTAATTAAAACAACGTGCTTAAATAATAAGCCCATGTTTTAATAAATTAAAATACCTTGCCTAGTAAATAAATAAAAGCCTGTCATGGTTAATTTACAATAGCTTGGCGAGGGACCTGAAAGGAAAAATAAATTGGGCTCAAATAGTCACCGACAAATCCTTGTCGCTATTTAATTACAATTGATGCTACTATACAATTGTAACTGCATTCCAGAATTTATTTTTGATAAAAAATCAACAACTGTTCCTTTTGATTTAGTAATAGTATGAGTATGATTCTTCTATGAAATATTTTATAACAGAATTAGGACTAAGATACTGTTACACTAAATTTTCTACTTCTTAATCCTTGATTCCCAGATTTACCCTTTGTCATTCTCAAACTGTGAATACTCCCTTCACAAGTCAAAAATATATTTTGGATCTCAACCAAAATGCTCTGATCAGAGATTAAAAATGAACTCCTTTGAAATCCTAGTCAAGAGAAAATTTCATGTTCTTTTTGTTAATCCAAAAGGACTTGGATTCCCTATTGAGTAAAGCTTCCCTCACAATATTTCATGTAATCACCAAATGTATGGAGATGTTGTCCAATGTTTAAGGTCTCACTCCCTAGTGCATCAAAGTGACTGACACTTGCATATCTAAGTCCACTTTCCCTCAGGATTTAGAATCATTGGATACAAGCTTTCCATCTTGAAACCATGTGGCACGTTTCGGAACCAGCTCATTCAAGAAAACATCAAGCTTCTCTATAGTGACGTTGGGCATCACCACAACATGAGCAATGTCACCCTGGCAAGCAAGCTGCCATCTTCTAACAAATTCCTCATCTTGTGGGCGCTCAAAGACAACCGTGCTACTCAGCTCGTTCAGCATTGCACCGATCCCTGCAGCTCTTAATCGATCTTTCAAGTAGTGTGCATTTCTAAGGCATTTCTGAACCTCTTTCTGGAATCCTCTGTATCCTTTCCGGTTTAAGGTGTACCAGAGGAAGATGGGAGCATGGCCATTTCGGCTACCCATGATTGTTGCATCCCTAGAAGCAAGGTACTCTACATTCCTTGAGAGAGCATTAATGTGCTCCAATCTCGTTATTTGCACACCACATGGCATTGGGCATCCTACGAACTTGTGACCCGAAACACTCACGCTTCCAATAGGCTTCTTGAAAGAAACTTTTGGTGCCTGTTCACCGATATAAATTAGCACAGCAGAACGTGAAGAAATTTCAAAATATCATTTTTGAAAACAAAGATTGAGAATGAGTTTTTTTTTTAAAGATAAGAAAGAAAGCAAAAGATAGGGAGATAGCATCTTCTGCATGTATACACCACATGACCAGCAAGAAGAATATGGAAATGCACATATTGTCTTGAATTGTGTCTAGTCTAAGACAAGAATAGAGAAAACAAGCATATTTTTCAAGGCTCCTTGATCATATCCTTGCTCTTCAATTGAAAAAATATTCATGTTTCGACAAACTATCGACTGTTGAGAAGGGAAAGGAAAATAGTACTGTTATACTTCACACAACGATCATACTATGCTGATGTGGCATGGGTTAGTAGCCCTTTTTTTTTTTTTTAACAATAGTAGATCCAAGAGCTACCTAGCATATGGCACATCAACATAGTGTAATTGTAGTGTAAAGAATAGTATTACTCAAAGGACAAAGACTTCACATAGGGTCATGGTTTTTTCCAACTTTTATCAACTTTAAATAGAAAACAACCAGAAATAGCATATTTACAGCACTAACAACATGTGTTTAACACATCAAAAACAAGGTAGAATGTAAGTGAGCCTCCATTAATGGGTGGGTCGTACCTTGGAGTTCCTAGTTCCTAACAACTAGTCAAACCAATTTTTTTCCAACTCAAAGCAAGACTTAATTAGCAGATGAAAATGAGGAATTTTATCTTTGTACTTTCCCCTTGAGAATTCAACTACTGATTCATCGACGACTCCAACATGTGCATCATATATGCACCCTGTTGAGAATGTTCATTTCACATCTAACCTGGAAGCCTGCAGTAGTTGTTAGAAAAACATGGAACACTCACACGTTTGACAAAAGGCATCATGAGACCAAACAGAGCCCCATCACAGTGTATGTAGAACCTGTCATGGGTGAATTTCACTTTTGTTTTTTGTAAATCTTTATTTTTTCTTTTATTATTCGGCCACACGAGTACAATCAATCTACATGTACAAATTCGTTAGATCAAATCATTGCGTCGAAATATTAGTATTTGATTGATCTAAGTTAATATCAGTATTTGATTGATCTAAGTTAATGTAATTTATTATTTATTAAAATTCTCTTTTGGTCAATCGTTGAATTGGTTGAAATCAACTTGAATGGGCTTCTATATAACAATAACATCTATTTTTTAATAGCACGCCGTAGTAATACTATAAGTAATGCCATAAAAATTCTTATTCAGATTATGATTACTAATAGCTAACAATATTGAATATTCGAATTCAATCAACAAAACAATATAAAGAGAATATTCATTGGAAAGGGTATAAATGGACCGAACTGAAATTTTAGGAAAAAGATCTTTTAGATCTCTTTCCTTTTTTTTTTACTTCCCTGTTGGTTGCAACTCCCTAATATCTCTAAGATCATAAGCTTTTTTAACTATTACTTTTATGTTATGTTTCCTAAGCAGATTTTCGTTATACGCACATATATTGCGTAAGTCTTAAGCTAAAAAAAAGCCTATTTTGAAAACTAGTCAATGATTACCCTCCATAGATTCGCCTATATAAGCCGCAGCTAAAGTTGTAAAAATAAGAGCTTGAATCTTTTTATTTTTATTTTTTATTATAATTATTTATTATTTTAATTTATTTTTTAAGTATAATTAAAAATTATTATATTATTATCTATAATAGAATAATATAAAAGATAATAGAATAATAATAAAAGAGTAATCTAAATTATTATATATAAATTAGAAATTAGATATATAAGATATAGAAATATATAAATATATAAATTAGAAACGAAATTAAAAACAAAACTATACTTTTTTTATAGTCAGAGATAGATTCAGACTATTCCAATGTTTAATTATTTATTTATTTCGTTTCTTCAAGTTTCTGTATAACCAGATCAAGATCATCAACACCTCCTTTAACAGTTGCTCCTGCAAAGTTATAATGAGTGAACCATAAAACAATTAGAGCGGGGAGAGAGAGAGAGAGAGAGAGAGAGAGAGAGAGAGAGAGAGAGAGCATTACCTATATTAACATTTATGATGGCAGGTTTGTCCTTGTGACAAAGAAGTTTCAATTTGAAATCTTCACAGTCAATCTCACCCGAGACTAGAGTGTCCACCTTTACGCACTCCATCCTGTACATTCGTGCTGCTTTAAAGACCGAATAATGTGACTCACGTGAGGCATACAAAATCCCATGAATTAATATGTTGAGATTCTTTTAAAGGTAATCAACTTAGTTTTACAATCTCAAAATAAAAGCTCAGAAAGCTGACGTTCATCATCACTAACCCGACTAAGATACCATGAAGATTGCCTTCCGTGCCATGTGATTCCCCCTTGTTGACATTTAGTGCATCTTGGGTTGACGTATGAGGAAGATGCATCTTGGGTTGACTTGTTGGATTTATTGGGTCACATGTGATTCCCCCTTTCTCCCAAACAGAGACGAACTCTCGGGTGGCCATTGTAGACTTCAATTGTTGAAGGGGTTGTTGGTTGGTCGTGAGCTTGATTGGCTGCCGTAGAAGATCAATAAAACCCAAGAAAGCTACGATAACAAACAAGATAATGACAAATTGACTTTGTTTATCGGGGAGTGTGGAGAGCACACGCCTTTGGGAATTTTTTGATTAGACAAGTAGACATTTGGTAATGGTGGCCATCTGATGTGGGACAGGTGGCAAGTTATGTTGTCTTTTTTAAGAGAATCTGATGCGTGTTCACACTCAACGCCATATACCACCCGCACCGTGTATATATATAGATGCTTTTTATTTTTATTTTGCTTTTTATTGCTGTGTGTGTTGACCTCAGTGGCGGAGCCAGAATGTGTTAAAGGAGGGGCGAAAGTGAAACTAAGGATACGATTGGAATTGCAATTTCATAGATAATAAGTGCGATTTTAAATCAAATCGCAAAAAATGAATCGTTTAGAAACTACATTTTTAAAAAATTATGATTTAAAAATGTAGAAAATCTGTGTTTTCAAATCGCAGATAAGAGGGTGCTTTTTTGAAAACACAAAATTTTAAAGGCTAAAATGTAATTTTAAAAGTCAAATTGTGATTTTGCCAAACGCTTAACTGCGTTTTCAAAAATCACGTTTTAAAATTGCACTTTTTAAAATCGCTATTTTTAAAATTGTACTTTTTGAAATCGCAATCTCAAACAAACCCTAAAATAATATAATATAAGGACAGAAATTTCCAACAAACTGGTTTGTAAGAGTTTCCTACAAACCAGCTTGTAAAAGTGACATGTGTCCTTTAAGCATGTGCATGAGAAGCACATGTTTTATTATTAATATGTGCTTCTTATATGCTAATTAATAGCATTAATGATAAAACATCTGAAATTTAATAGCATTAATAATAAAACATGTGCTTTTCACATGCTTAAAGGACACATGTCACTTTTACAAGCTGGTTTGTAGGAAATTCCTACAAACCAGTTTGTAGGAAATTTCTGTCCATAATATAATAGCAATTTTTTTTTTTCTTATATACTATCTTTTTTTTTTAATATATAAAAATATAGTAATTACAATTCAAAATAAAATTATACATATAATATATGTATTAAGAAAAACATAGTTATCAAACTTCATAAATATATATCAAATTGATATATCAGTTCACATGTAGACACTAATACAAAAAAAAATTCAAAAAAATACAAAATACAAAGTGTCTAAAACGGCATCCTACGCATTTTTAGAGACACAAAATCATCAAGTATCAAATCTGAACTAAAGCTTTCAGAAATTTCCTTCTCAATGTAAATAACTAAATTATTTGCAAAAAACCCATCCTCCATTTTGTTACGAAATCTTGTTTTAACAATTTTTATAGCTGAAAATGTTCGCTCAGTAATTGCCGTAGACATTTTAGAATTTGAATCAGCATCTCTTTTCTTAAAAAATGCATCAATTATTTTTGACTTGTTCATGATGTAATATAAGATTTGTCGGAAACCTAAAAATTTATTTATTTATTAGTTTTAAGAATTTTTACACTAAAGTCTAAACAAATAACTTAACAATTTATGGCTAAATGCTAATGGCACATACTCTAAATGCCAATACAACTCATAAATAGTTTCCTATTAAATCAAAGCCTCAAAACATAATCAAATATCTACATAAACCATAGCAAGGAGGGCGCGCGTTTGCAGTCTTAATAATTTTTTTAAAAAAAAAAGAAAAAAACAAGGGGGGGTGTTTGCGGTCTTAATAATAATATTTTTTTTTTAAACAAAGGAGGGGCGTGCAGTGCGTAATGCCTTAAAGATTTTTTTTTTTTTTTAAGGGGGGGCGCGCCCTACGCAGCCCCCGTCACTCCACCCTGGTTGACCTATTAATCTACTCACTTACCTATTAATGCTTCGAAAAGTAGCACTTATATATATAATATATATAAAAGTTTTTATCTTTATTTTTTTTTGTGCTTTGGGATTGCCAATAGGGCTGTAAACGAGCCAGTCTTTCCGACAGTCTACCCGATACCCACCCGATTAAACTCGGCCCGAACTCGATATCGGTACTGTACAAATCGCTTATTACTGTACAAATCCGCCCGATTAGTTAGTGATACATACCCGACTCGCTCGACAAAACCCGATAGGGCTCGCGAGCCTAACTCGTTTAAGGCTCGACCGAACCGGCTCGCCCGACTCGTTTAGGGATCGCGAGCCTAGCTTGTTTAAGGCTCGACTTGGCCAGTTCGACTCGACTTGTTAGCTCGATTATATATATTATATATATATATATATATGGTTTATGAATATAAATATGTATATTAATAATAAATTAATATATTTATTATATTATATAGGTTACTTAAATTATATTTATATTATCCAATTTAATCATTATATCATTATCATATGAATATGACCTTATGATTTAAGTATTATTAGTAGATATTTATAAATCTTTATATCACATTATCTAAGATCAAAGATCATATGAATTGTAAGATCATATGATCAATCATATGATAATACTTAACTCATATGATCTCATATAGGTATTATCATTAGATACTTATGAGTTAAGATAAGTATGATATATAATTATCATACATCTTATTTATTATAGATAATCTCATATCATATGATATGATTCATAATTCAAAAGTTATAAATATAATATTAGAACCATATAACGTCATACAATTAACATAAGTATATAATTTCATACGAATACAATATATAGTTCCTTAATGTATGTATTAATGTATGAATATATGTAATAATGACCTCTATATAAAATAAAATAATATATGTTAACATAATACATATATATATGTGTGTGTGTGTGTGTGTGTGTGATTAGTATTTAAGTCAACAATATATTTTTTATAATCACCAATTAAGTATTATATAATCCAACATTATGATCATATGATATAACATTGTGTCATTTAATTTTTTTTTTTTGAAAGGAAATGGGCGAAATTCATTGAAATGTCAAATCAATTAGGTACATCGCTCCATAGCTATAATCTCAGAAATACATTGGGGAACCTCAGCAACATGGATCTGGTCCTCGGTGAGGGTCAGGGCTACTTTAGCAAGGCGGTGGGCCGCACCATTTAAGTGTCTTCGTACATGATTGATCCTCCAAGAGTGCAGACTGTTTAAATGACTTCGAGCTTCCTCAATCAGGTGGCCATAACTACTGAAGTTACAAAGCGGAGGTTGCAGAGCCTGAACAATTACAAGGGCATCCCCTTCTAGCATTACTTTAGGGAAACCAAGATCCCTACTAAAAGTGACCGCCCTGAGAGCTGCAGTAGCTTCAGCAATAAGAGGATTTCTAATATAGCTTTTGAGAGCCGACAACGTTGCCAGTACCTCCCCCATAGAACTCCGAATAATCACTCCAATCCCCATGCGACGGTTAACCGAATCCACTGCCGCGTCCCAATTAACCTTAACAAACCCTAAAGGGGGGGCCTGCCAGTGTAAAAGCGTGGGAGACGACATCTTTACTTGAGGGCATGGTTGGGAGTTGGCATTCTGAAAGGCCTCTAGGTTCTCCAAAGCTTGGATTACTACCGTATTTGGTGGGGCAATCTGGCGACCATGGACCACTGCATTACGTCGAAACCACACGGATCGAGCCACCACCACCACCTTCTCCATATCCTCTTGGTCCAAAAACCGGTAAAGGTCAGCCATGACAGGAAGGAAATCCTCATTCTCAATACTTCGCTTCTGGATCTTGCGACCACACGAACTCCAGATAGCTTTAGCTGCTGGGCAACCCCACAGTATGTGTCCAGTTGTTTCTGCTGTAGTTGTGCACATAGGACAGAGAGGATCCTCGGTGATTTTTCGACGAAACAAATTAGCTTTTGTGGCAAAGCGTTATTACAAGCGCGCCACAGGAAAACCTTTGCCGCACGTGGGACCCTTAATTTCCATAAGTGGAGCCAGTGAGCCCTCAAATGATTAGAGTTTGAACTTTCGCCCTCGGAAGCTGCAATAAGTTGCTTCTGGAGATGATAAGCACTTTTAACTGAAAACTCACCATGAGCATTATGCCACCAGGTAGGCCGATCGTTAGTGTTGAGCGAGCCAATAGGAATCTGAGTTATAAGCTCAGCCGTACTCCGATCAAACACCTCACGAATCAGCCCAACCTTCCAGCTTGGCCCTTCCCAATCAATGAGTTCCAGTACAAGTGCCTCGGAGTCTAGTGCAGCTACTGGTGGGCCAATAGGGTAGAGTAGAGGTTGTGGGAGCCATTGATCTTTCCAGATGCGAATTTGAGCGCCGTTCCCAACTCGCCACTGTATACCAGTTTTCAGAAGATCCTGAGCCGCCATGAGACTTTTCCAGACATAAGACGGTCGACGGCCCAACTGTGCTGTGAGAATAGTGCCCTGAGGATAGTACTTAGCCTTGAAGATTCGTGCTACTAGAGATTCCGGATTTTGTAGGATGCGCCAACACTGCTTTGCTAGAAGCACCTTGTTGAAGCTTTCCAGGTCCCGAAAGCCCATACCCCCCTGACTCTTCGCAATACCCAGACGTTTCCACTTAACCCAGTGAATAGAGCGTTCTTGTTCATGGTGACTCCACCAGTACCGTTGTAGCATAGCATTGATCTCGTGGAGGAGGGACTTAGGCAGCTGAAACACACTCATTGTGTATGTAGGGATGGCTTGAGCCACAGCCTTCAACAGGATTTCCTTACCAGCCTGAGACAGAAATCTATTCTTCCAACTGCTAATTCGGGCCCAAATACGGTCTTTCAAAGATGTAAACGCTCTTTGCCGGGAGCGCCCTACAATTGCAGGCAAACCCAGATATTTCTCCATACAGTTGGTAGCCTGGACCCCTGAAGCTTGCAAAATCTGTTCTCGATCGGAAGCTGGGGTGTTGGAACTGAAAAAAATAGATGTTTTCTCGAGGTTCAGCCGTTGCCCTGAGGCCTGCTCATACGTTCCCAATATTTGTCGTAATCGGGACCACTCTATAGAAG